>CAMXCT020000767.1:79605-162105 GCA_947184155.2 Cladocopium goreaui
GTAGTTAGGTAGTTAGGTAGTTAGGTAGTAGGTAGTTAGGTAGTTAGGTAGTTAGGTAGTAGGTAGTAGGTAGTAGGTAGTAGGTAGTAGGTAGTAGGTAGTAGGTAGTAGGTAGTAGGTAGTAGGTAGTAGGTAGTAGGTAGTAGGTAGTAGGTAGTAGGTAGTAGGTAGTAGGTAGTAGGTAGTAGGTAGTAGGTAGAAGGTAGTAAGTAGTAGGTAGTAAGTAGTAGTAGTAGTAGTAGTAGTAGTAGTAGTAGTAGTAGTAGTAGTAGTAGTAGTAGTAGTAGTAAGTAGTAAGTAGTAGTAGTAGTAGTAGTAGTAGTGGTAGTAGTGGTAGTAGTAGTGGTAGTAGTAGTGGTAGTAGTAGTAGTAGTAGTAGTAGTAGTAGTAAGTAGTAGTAAGTAGTAGTAGTAAGTAGTAGTAGTAAGTAGTAGTAGTAAGTAGTAGTAGTAAGTAGTAAGTAGTAAGTAGGAAGTAGGAAGTAGGAAGTAGTAAGTAGTAAGTAGTAAGTAGTAAGTAGTAAGTAGTAAGTAGTAAGTAGTAAGTAGTAAGTAGTAAGTAGTAAGTAGTAAGTAGTAAGTAGTAGGTAGTAGGTAGTAGGTAGTAGGTAGTAGGTAGTAGGTAGTAGGTAGTAGGTTAGGTAGTAGGTAGTAGGTAGTAGGTAGTAGGTAGTAGGTAGTAGGTAGTAGTTAGTAGTTAGTAGTAGTAGTAGTAGTAGTAGTAGTAGTAGTAGTAATCGAAGTAGTAGAAGTATTAGTAGTAGTAGAAGTAGAAGTAGCAATGGTAAGAGATGAGGTGGATGGATGGATGGATGCTAGGCAAGTGCTGCCTTTTTGGTGTTTCTGACCTGTTTCTGACCTGTTTCTGACCTTTCCCGGAGTCTTCTTCAACTTCAAAAAAATAAGCACTGGCAGTCAAACTAGGAACAATTTTAGGGAAAAGGCTGAGGCTATTAAGCCACCTTGATTTTTTTTAAAAAAAGAGGACATGTGAGAAATGAATTCGCCAAAAGGCGGGCCCCAGGCAGAACGCGAATTTCGACCGCTTTCGGGAACCAACATTTTGCAAACACCCCATATGTATATATATATATATATGAATGATATAGATACTAGTGACATATTGTATCACTATCTTCAATATCCAATGGTCATCCATAGTTATATACATGGTTTCCAGATGATTTTCATCGAAACTAGTGGGATGAACCCACCAACTAACACATCTAGGGCTACACAACCCATGGTTCGCCTTTGGGCCCAAAGTAGACATATCAATTTTATTCAATTTTGGACTTCTTCCAACCTGAAGTGAGCAGACACTGCCATTGACATCTGCTTGTTTTTTTTTTGGCTTGATCCAGAAATGATGGGAGTCACCCCCCCGGGAAAAAGTAGGGGGTCGTGCTCCATAAAACATGCCGATTCAATTCAACACAATTGAGGTTCTAATCCATCAAGACTTGGGCTTTCACCAGCCAAAGATCTGTCACTTAGGGCTTGCCAGTGCATGTTTATCTAAGGTAGAGCGCTAGCATCGTTTCACAACGATCACATCGACCAGGTATCACTGCATCCGCATTTTGGATCATTATGGTATTTGACCATGCAGTTTGAGGATCATCCAATTCTGACACATACCAACAAGGCTGGAGCAGGGAGTATATGTATCATGAGTGAAATGACCCCACGTCCCATTGTCGGGGACCCTTCAAAATGTTCTGTCGTTCATGGGGCGTTGGTATTTGTTGAAAGAAATGGAACCCCCAAATCCAGGCGTTTGTCATCATGTTCATTGTCTAAATGGCAACTTTTATGGGCCTGAATCATAAATCCCATATATTGCTGGTCCAAAGCCACATATCCATCGATAATCATCAATATTGCTGGTGACATATCCCATGAACATCGGCCATTGCGGGCTACACCGTTTCGACTTTCCGACACAACTGGCGGTGCTACGAACGGCCCTTTGAGCGTCACCGCTTCAGCCCTTTCAGCCCTTCAGGTCATACCGCTTGGTCGCTGCCAGGTGCCGGTGGGGCTTTAATGGATGGGGCAAGTTGCATACGAACTGATGGCCTCTTTTGGAGGTTTCCGAAGTCATGGAGGTACCCCCAGTTCTCATCCATTTGTAGATGGATTTTCCATTATGAATCCAGCTATTGGGTACCTCCATTTATGGAAACCTCCATATGTTTGGAAGTCTAAAACAAACTTATGGAAATGATCTTCACCAGAACTTATCATGACATACTATGACCATTTCTGCAAAACAAAGGGGAATTAAGACTAGACAGGATTCTCGCTGGTAGGAAGAGTTTGATGCAGCCTCACATTGGGATTTCTCATGGTCAAAAATTGGATTTGTTTACAGTATCCATCCTGATATCGGATGGCAAGACGCTCATGATTTGGGTGAAACCCCTGATGATATGGGGGGATGATGGGTAAACTCAGGTCTCCATATTTTCCCCATGAGAAAAAACGCTGAAACCGGCTGAAACCCCAGGCAATGTGGAGGGCGCCAGCCGGGGCAGCCCAACAAACTCCACGGCGACCCTGCTGCAGTGACGGCTGAGGCCGGTTTTTGGCGGAACATCAGTGAAGGAAATGGCAATTTCACCGACAAAAATGGGGATTTTGCCACTAAAATGTTGATCTAACCACCAAGAGCAGGTTGGCAAAATTGAGGAGTTAGCCATGACAAATTGGAACTTAACCAACAGAAATGGTGACTCAACTAGAGGAAACATCAGGGATTTAGTATACATTACCCAACACTTGAATTACATGGAGGTCAATAGCTTTGATACTCACCAATGAAGAGTTCACCAGCAAATCATGGGAGTTCACCAGTGGTCACCACGGAATGTTTTTGGTGATTGGGATTCATAACATCATCGTGATGAAATGGGAATTACCCTCTGGTAATTTAACATAGCTATTGAAAATGGCCATTTATAGTGGATTTACCCATTAAAAATGGTGATTTTCCATAGTTATGTTAAATTACCAGAGGGTAAGGGAGGCTTCAGAAGGGGATGACAATGGATTACCCGGCAGTACATGCCTGGGACAGGGACATCCCTGCACTAAATGCCATGGGATGCCATGGGTTTCAAGGTGGCGGTCAGTCAAAAATCAGGTACCCTGGGTTATTATCACAGCAAGATAGCGTTTATGGATTCAATGGATGTTCAATAATTCGCAAATATATGGTGTAGGCCTGTAGGCTTTGCTTCATCACCAGATGGGAATCACTCTTGAATCGTGGGGATAATTGGGATCATCATGGGTTTTGACTTGTTTTAGGATGATTTTTCGCCAGTTGCAGCCACCCCACTCCGACCAAGCAACGAACCATCCCCATCCCCATCCTGTCCGAAGCTGCATCGGCCAGGAGCCGAAATTCGCTGACATCGGCCCCGGTCCCGGCTGAGCCGTGGATGAGTTTTCTTGGGATGGGCAGTTTGAATCAACAGATGGAGATATGAAACTGAACTGAAAAACCAACCCCAGCAGACCATGAAATTCCCTCAATTAAGATCCAATCCATATATGGCTGATCACGGCTGGCCATGAAACCCTCTGAATTCGGGGGCCGAGAGTTTTGAGCCACATTCGAAATGAAGACATTCACACACATTCACCATGGCCAACAAACAGGTCTGGTGGCACTTCGTAGAACAAAAGTGTGATTTTTGACCAACAAAGCCAACTATCAGATTGGAATCTTGGCTAATTAAATGCATCAAACATCATCAATCATCATCCACCATCAATCATTTTGAACAATGAGCATTCCAAGAATCCTGAGATTTTGCTGCCTGGCCCAACTCTGGGGCCCGAGTCGAAGGAATTGGCGTAAAAACGGCGCCGCTGTGCCTTGGTGCCATGAGTCGCAGAAATCAAGGGGATACCCTCAGAAATCAACAAGGATTGGAGATTTCACACTGATTTCACTGACCAAAAATGGATGTTTGCGGGTTCCGTTTTTTCCAGCATTTGGAGGACTTTGTTGATATCGAAAGTTTTGGCAGGAAATCCTGATTTTCCCATGGAAAAAATCATCTACGACTAGATAGGGAGGGATTTTCGATTGCCCACCACAGTTTTTTTTTGGTACCAAGACCAGAGGGTATGGGAGACATGTCCTGATGAGATCTGGTGAACACTGTCCGAAACCAGGCAGGGTTTGACCAAGACCCAAGACATATCTGGTAGGCACCTAGGCGCCGCTGTGTCGCTGCTCACAAAAAAAACCCTGAGAAACGCACAGAAAGGCAAGTGGGTGGAGTTGCCATAACGAGCTGATTCATGATTTTTGAAATGAAAAAATGAAAAAAATGCACGATTTATCGATGACTTTCCCAGCTAGAAACCAATATCTATTAGTAATCAGCGGATTTCCATGGATTTAGCCACGTTTGATGACACCTGTGCAGGCTCTGGAGACATCGCGTTTTTGTTACATCACTTAGATGTGGGGGTTTCTATAAAAAGGGAGTACCCCGAATGGATGGTTTATAATGGAAAATAGCATTAAAATGGATGATTTGGGGGTACCCCTATTTTAGGACACCTCCATTGTATGTAGATAGATTTAGAATGATTTTGGCAAAGGTACATGCACACAACTGTCTAGGAATGCATAGAACTTGCCGGGGCCTTGGGTGCAAAAACAGTGTTTTTTTCCAAACCTCGAGACATTTTCCAAAGATATAAAGGCCCAGATTTCCAGATTGGCCTGAAATTACCAGAATTACCATCCATTTATATCTGATTTCCACTCTGATTTCCATTGTAAAGCTGGGCAACCAGAAATAAAAACCCACCAGCCTGACTGTCGCGGACCGATTTTTTACCGACTGCGATGAAGTCGCAGGTCAGGATTTCCACATGGAGTTCTTCCAAAACTGCTGGGTGTTTTCGTAATTTTCCTCCAGAACAAGGGGACCTTAGAAGTTGGACACCATTTTTATCCATTTTTTTAAAGAGCTCTGTTGGAAAATCTCCATGTATTTCCCGCGAAGATTGCAGATCGCCTTTTTGGTCTGCAGAGTTTGCGTCGATCCCCAGCTGATCAAGCCTACCTGTTCTAGTATACACAGTATACACTGTGATGCGGTTTCCAGCAGAACATGAAATTTGTGATGCTGATGTTCTATGCTGAGACTGGACTGGGACTTCTTGTTGAAAGTGACTATACCAAGTACATGCGTCGCATTGTCCAAGCAACCATTTAAGATAAATATTGTTGGCTTTACACTGCTGTATTTTTGTTTGTCAGCTTGGGATTTTACCGCCTTTCACTTCGTTGTCAAAGATGTGTGAAAAAAGACGGCGTTCAAGCGCCATGGCGCTCACTTACCTTCAAAAGCATTGGTCTCATGGGAAGATGATGGAAGATGGGACATGCAGTGTTTGAACTGTTTGAACAAACCCTGTGACATCAGGTTCGTGACACAGAAGTGAAACACCATCGCCAAATCAAATCTCTGTGGCTCTCCTTTGGGTTTTGCTTCGAGGAGTTGCTTGTCAGAGCCATTTGGCTTCTCAGTTGAAGACCGCCTGAAACACCCAGCAGTTCATGGCATCCAATTTGATGCCATGTCATCAGTCATGGAAAAGCTGGCATAGCTTGTAAAAACTCCCAAAACTTGTGTGGTTCCAGACAAAACTGCCCCAAACTGGACAGAACATCTACTTCGGAACAGGGTTTGTCACATTTTCATACATTTTCCAGCTTCGGTATGTGGTGTTTACCGTAGCTTACCCATTCACAAATTTCACCAACCGTTCCCAATTTCGCATCCTTCATGGGTGGTTTTTGGACCATCCCCGACCATGAGGCGGTCGCTTGCATCGGTTTCAGGGTGGTCCGGGGTTTGTGGCGCCCACACAAATGGTCATGAAGTAAGAGAGAAGTAGTGATGAACTGTTGGGTTTAGGGGAACCCGCCATTTTCTCTGAAACCAATGCATAATAATATATATATATACAAATGTATATATATATATTATATTATATATAAAAATGTATATATATATAAATGTATATATATATACATATGTTAACAATCCTTCCAACATAGATTTTGAACCACAGCCATGTTCAAAGTTATTGTAGTGCAAGTAGATCCCATGATGGTGGTATGACAACATACTGTTGCTCAAGATCTCTATTGAATCATGTGTCAATACGCCCATCTTTGTGATTTAACTAGGGATACCATGGAGATAGAAGTGGAATATGAATGGACTATCCCAATCCTTGCTGGTTGTCATCCAGATCGTTCCTGCTACGCATCCCGCACGTCACTGATGGAGATTTTATGATTCATCATCATCATCATCATCATCACCATGGTCATGGTCATGGTCATGGTCATGGTCATGGTCATGGTCATCGTCATCATCATCATCATCATCATCATCCTCATCATCATCATCACCATCGTCATGGTCATGGTCATGGTCATGGTCATGGTCATCGTCATCATCATCATCATCATCATCATCATCATCATCATCATCAGCATCATCATCATCATCATCACCATCGTCATGGTCATGGTCATGGTCATGGTCATGGTCATCGTCATCATCATCATCATCATCATCATCAGCATCAGCATCAACATCATCATCAGCATCAGCATCAGCATCATCATCATCATCATCATCATCACGAATGCTCTGATTGACATTTGATACTATTTGTATATATATATGTATGTATAATATAGATTACTATTGCCATTAAACTAGCATTCACAGTAGTATTACGATCAGTGTTACTATCATCTTCATCCCTGGCCTCCGAGGCAGAGATGTTGGTCGCTCTCCAGGTCCGGTCGGGGAAGGAACATCGAAGACCAGTGATCTTTTCCATCTCCAACTGGGTGTGTCTGAAAATGTTGTGTACCCCTAAACCCAATGGTTTTGCTGATCATTATCCCTATTAAATGGCTATAATTGGGAATATACCCTATTTGGGGTGCAAAGCTTCTTGGGACTCTTGTGGCACCCAGTTTGCAGTTGTTTTTTGAATGCGCTCCGATCCTGGCTCCAGGCAAAGTGAACGTAGATCGCGAAGCATGGCAAATGGGAACTGGAAGTAAGTACTGTGAATCATGGCTATTCAACTAGCATTGGGTCAATTGGATCATCTCATTGTCGGTTGTTGAAGGTGAGTTTCAAGGACTGAGGAAGAGTTGTTTCCAGGAGCCCTCAGACTCCAGAATCACACGAAAAAGACTCAAGCATTGAACTTGAGACACTTAAGCCTTGAACTCCCATAGAAGATTCAGATGATTTTCTTCCTTTGCTTTCTTCCCTGGATCACCCTGAGACCATGACTTGATGGAATGGGAGGCTGGCAGGTTCACCCAGCTGGATGTTGGAACGTGGCTTGTTGACCCGGATCTTGTACCCCGCACCCGAAGCGACCTATACCGTGGACAGCTTCAAAGGCGAATTGATCTGGATTCCCAAGAAGAGCTCCTTGGATGGTGACGCGCCCCTGCTGGGAGTGGATTGTGTGCCATGTCTGCTGCTGAAATATCCTTACAGTCGCTTTCTCTTGCTCTTCTTTCACAGCTGCACAGCTGGTGTTTGGCCATATTTTGTTTTTATTTTGTTTGTTTAGGGCTACTTGGAGTATAACCACACTTAATAAATGGTTAATGTCTCATCATAGTAATAACCCATTTGTAGATGGGACAAACCGCTTGGGGGACTTACTGACTTTTGCCCTTCATCAGGAGGATTGACCTCAACGAACCTCGACCCCACGGACATCAGATCTAAATATATATATACATACCCTCTGGTTATTTAACATAGCCATGGAAAATGGCCCATTTATAGATGGTTTACCTGGGTTTACCTATTAAAAATGGGCCATTTTCCATGGCTATGTTAAATAACCAGAGGGTATATAGAGTACATATGGATATATGGACACTGTATTTGGTAATCTCAAGACCGAGCTTCTAGTATTTTTTTACTCGAATATCACTTGAAGCCTTTTTGACACTTTCTGCTCTGAGAAATGTGTAAAAAGTCTCTGCGGAGCATCATCCCCTCTCAAATCTCAAATCGCATGTTTGTTGGTTAAACAATATATCTCAAAGTAAGATCCTGTTTTTTGTTGGTTTTAAAGACAGGTCTTAAGTCATACCTTGTGTTTTTGTTGGTCCTACATCACTATCAGTATCCCTATCTAAGTCCATCAACAAACATCTCCAAGTCATTCCCCATAGGATCCATGTATGCCATATATGGATATATATGGTAACATTTACCATCAATATACCCCAAATGTTAGCATATATACCAGCACCATGGGTCCTATGGGTTCCATCCCATCCATTCCGTTAAGGCAACGCGGAGGACCTTGGCCGCAGCTACAGTTTCTGCTGCCAGCTGCGGGATCGCTTTCAGGTGCATGTCCTGGCCGTGGAATATCCCGGCTACGGGGTCTGCCCGGGGGTGGCCACAGGGCCCAGCGTCATGGAGAACGCCTTCAGTGCCTTGCACTTCGCCACGCAGAGTGGCTTGGAGGATGATAAAAAGATGGAGAAAAAGGTGGGATTCCATTTGGTGAATCATCACTTGAACCGAAAAACATATGGAGATGTATAGCAATTGTTCATGGGATCAATTGTTCATGGGGAAAAGGATTATTAACCAATGGATGGTGTACCCTATCCAGAGTTTCCCCAAGAAAAGCCACGGGGAGCTTTGTGAGCTACGCATGGAGTTTCCCGACAGCATGATAGTTAAGGATTTGTGAAGTTCTGGGGGGGTGTTTGAAAACCCAAATAGAGGCGTTTCCTATATACTTTTCGTTCTCCAAGTCTGGCAGTGAGGATGAACGTGGGATATACAGTACCATCTTGAATGAGTGCAGCTGCAAAATATGGCAATTGAATGGGGAAATGGATGAGTAAAGCGACGGAAGGAATGGGTTCAATATTGATTTGGAGAGGATGACTTGGGATGTGTTTGGACATTTAGGGAAGACACCCCTGTCACTGTCATTGGTTCATCATCATTTCCACCATTGAAATGGCCACTGTGGATCAAGTCCGGCGGCGCGGATGCCATGTTTTTTCCTTTTTTCTTTTTCTAAAGCAGAAGAATGAGAGTTGGGTTTTTGGATTTTGATGATGACGACGATGATGACCTTGATGACGACGACGATGATCATGATGATGATGATGACGACGATGACGACGATGATGACCTTGATGACGACGACGACGACGACGACGACGACGATGACGATGATGATGATGATGATGATGATGATGACGATGACGACGATGACGACGATGATGACCTTGATGACGACGATGATGACCTTGACGACGACGACGATGACGATGATGATGATGATGATGACGACGATGATGACGATGATGACGATGATGACGATGACGATGATGATGATAGTGATGATAGTGATGGTGGCAGTGATGTTTTGGGGGTGATGATTAGTTGGGTAAAGGTCCTAAGCAAGAATAAGATAGGCTCTAAGCCTCTAAGCTCTCGAACAGCAACAAGTGGTCCACCAACCCGTGACCTTACTCCTCGGTTGAGAACCATCAGCAATCTTACATGGCGAGGTCTATCTCCCCCTTTTAACAATCTGCGGTATCACGCCCTTCTCATTGAAAATTCTGAGGCCTCTGCTGGCCGGTGGACAGCATCTTGATCTGCGGCAGATCCATAGGGACGGGCCCGGCCATCAAACTCACCAGCCTCTTCCGCTTCGCTGGGGTTATCCTGGTCACGCCCTTCATGTCCATTGGGGAGCTCTTTAAGGATCGCGTGGGACCGTTCTCGAAGCTGGTGGAGGAATGGTGCCCCGGTGAAACACAACGTTTTGTGGTGACGTTGGGGAGGATCAAACGAGGCTTTTGTGGGAAGACTTTGCGTTTTATTTTGCAAAAACATAGCTGGGGTGGAACTAGAAAAATATAATCTATGTTAAGGGTGACGCAGTTCTACTTTCATGTTCCCCTGTCTGACTTTTTGCCCCATTCTCGACTTTCCCAACTTCCCCAACTTTCCCACAATTTGATGAAGGGACAATTTTCTAGGGTGCCCCAGTATTTGATGGTGAAACAAACATGATTTCCCATATCAATCCACCGAAAGCCAACTTTGTGGGTCCCTTTGAGGGTCGAGGGTACCCTATTTTGGGTTAGCCACACCCATTCGAGTTTGTCTGAAAATAGATTCTCCCCAAATTCGATACTGAACCATCATCATTTCATTCATTCTCATTCAAAAAGCATTTTCTTCAGGGCTAAACAACAGCCCTTTTCACCAGACAACCAGCGTCCGTCCCAGGTATCCCAACAGCGAGCTGATCCGAAAGGTGCGCTGTCCGGTGCTGTTGATCCACGGCAAGGCGGATGATATGATCAGCTACCGCCACGCCGAGCAGCTCTTCGAGCTGATCGCCACGCGGAAATTGTTGGTCTCGCCTCCCAGCATGATGCACAACACCAACCTCATGAATGATGCTTGGAGAAAAGCCATGAAAAAAGCATAAAGATCCGATCTGGAAATGTGTTTGAGTACCTGGTGTTTCGGATGCGATTCAGACACAGTGGAACTCCATCTCTTGTTGCGAAAGCATTGGTGTAGGAAGCTTTGCCAAGCCGCATGCCCCCTTCCCAGTGAAAGCGGTCGAGCGGCATAGGCATTGGCGAAGCCATCCCGACGAGAAAATATCCCAAAAAAGTCCAGGCTCTTCAGCTTATGGGGCGTTCCAGCCAAGAGTCTCTCAGATTTGTGTTTCTTCTTAAGCTGAAGAGTCCCGACATTTTTTCAAGGTTTTGATCGATTTTAATTTCATTCAGTTTTGGAGCTCTCTTTTGCAGGGCAAATTCCTCAGATTGCAGTAGTGGTTTATTTTCGGTATGCATCAAATAGATTCAAATAGGCCATCTTAGTACCCGAAAAACTGCACTCAGGGTGTGCCAACAGTCACTGTTGGTTTCCCTGGGGGAACTCCGGGGATTAGATCAGGACATGAATTACCTGGTGATGCCGGCCACCCATTTCTTCTCCTTGCCCGACTACATTTTCCAGGACCTGAGGCCAGGTATAGGGCTCTGGTTGGAACATCCATCAATCAGAATCTCCCATGGATGCTTTTCCCCTAGGTTTATCCCCTTTATCATGTTTTTTTCCACAGAAAGACAGAAAGCCACCTTTGATTGCAACCACGAGTCAACAACTTCAATCCACCAGTCTTTCTAGTAAAAAACATTTGTAGTCTATTTGAGTTGGCAAATCAACATCTTTTGGATAAATTATCTACTTTTGTTCCAAGATCCTATCATTACAATCATTACCATCATTCCCAGTGATTCTAATCTTGGAAAGTGATTCTAATGATCAAAAATTCTTGGGAATAACAATGATTTTCCAAGAAAGATGATTCTAATGATGGAGATTACCATCATTCCTACTGATCAAATCTCCATGCCCAGGGTCCCTGCCTGGGCCTTCACCCTGCGCCCGCGCACCGCCACGCCCACGGCGCCGGCGCCGTGGCCGGGACAACCCGGGCAGCGGCCGAGGGAAGCGGGTGACTTGGTGCGAAAGGCGAAAGGGGTGAAGGTTGGAAGATTTCGCGGAGTTTTTGATGGAATTCAACCAACAATAGTAAGGATTTTAATGGGATTAAGTGGGGTTTCATGGGAATTAGCCTATTTAATAGGGATTTAATGGGATTAAACTAGCAACAATAGGGGTTTAATGTGATTTAATGGGATTCAACCATACTTGGAGGTGCAGTTGGGCTGACTTTCATGGGTATAATCCTGGTCATCACCTCCATAAGCTGGGATACAATCCCTATAACTATGGTGATATATCCTACTTATAAATGGAACTGCACCCCGAGTTATAAGTAGGATATAATGGCTATCTATGGTGAGTTAAATAACTATGGTGATATAATGGCTGTCTATGATTGCCCCTGTTTTGAGCGATGCCCGCATTTGTCCAAGAATCGCCGTACTTTAACCGATGAATCGTCAACATCACGCCTTCAGATCAGCCATAATCTCTTTCTGGTGCCAAAGTTCCATCTCTGCGGGAAAGCTGTCAGTCAGCTACAAGTATTGGCTTCACCAGGTATCAATGGCAGTTCTTATGATACTTCCACCTACAGCAATTCTTACCAGATTTGCTTCCTGTCACCTCAGTGGAATGAGATGACCATGCGTTTGCAACCTTGGAAGGGCATCCCCATTCCATGCCTTCCAGCAACCCCCGCTTTCTTGACAAATAAGTTCGATTGATCACAGTTCATACTGAACCCTCTACAAGAGACTCCATGAGTTGTTGCTGGATGTCTTAACAGCCACATTTCAACCTCCTCATGCCATGGATTCCATGGATACACTGGCCATGGTGCCTCCCGTGCGTGTTGGCTTCGACCACTTGGTGCCAATTGCCCAAGAACGATGCCTGCAAGGGTGAACTTCACCTCTTAACTCATCAATGGGACTGGGAATCGCGCAGTGGGAGTAACTGCCCCTGGCGCACCGAAGAGAACTATTTCGATGCCCTCGTGGCTTTCGTTGACTGGGACAAGGACGGCAGGGTAGATGTGCTGCAGCTCCGAACTCCGTGGCAGGAGAACTCTACGAAGCTTGGAAAGAAAATCGCTAGGTGGTCAGGTGGGGCTGAAACAGCTATGTTTCACCCTTTGCTTCTGGGCATTCTCCCGAAAAAACCACCGAGAGGGTGGTAGGCATCGTTGGAAGCACCAATCCAGTGAGCTTCTACACCATGATTCACCATCTTAGCGGCCAAAAAACGCCCAAGAAACTGAATGCTTTGTTAAGTCATAGAGAGGACACGGGCTTCCGCTAAGGAACGAGATCGTCTTGTTCAAGCAACTCGAAGAGCTATCGCCTGACGGAAGGCCCAGCTTCTCGCAAATCAGCTTACTGAATTGGACTGGCCAAGTTTCCAACTTTGCTGCGGTGGACTGGAACAATGATGGTTCCCTTGACTTGCTGATCTGTTCTGAGCATGTCATTCTCATGATGAATGGGCAGGACAGCTTTGGCTACAGCCACGAGATCGTGGGGAATCTGTCATCATGCAGATTCCTGAAGGCCCTGGACTTTGATTCGGATGGGGATGTGGACCTGATTGTTGACAACCGCTACTTTGAGAGGATAGAAAGCGGAGAGAAGTCCAAAGTTGAGGAGAGAACAGGTGTAAAGAACCCACTGCACATTTTGGAGAGTCATCACCTTTGGGCAGTGGAAGATTGGGACGGTGATGGCGATTCAGACCTTTTGGTGGCCCGCTCCGATGATGCTGGCTTGTTCTTGATTGAACAACTCTCAGATGGTAGTTTTCGAGAACAAGTGGAGAATCCCTTCCGCGGTCTCTTTTCGATGCAGAACAGGTACACAGGCCCTGGCAGAAACTACCTGGCCGATTTGGACGGTGATGGCTTAGTGAACCTCTGGCAGATGGGGTCATGGGATGACTGCCGCGTGTTGTCTCTGAACTCGTGCATGTCAGGCTCCAGATGCTGGTGGAACACCGCATCTCAGCGAATCCGACCAATCCTTTTTTGGATCTGGATCTTCTGGGAGATGAAGTGCATTGGGTTGATTGGAATCAGGATGGCCTCAAGGACTTGCTTCTATCCCGTGCTCAATGCAATGGTGTCCAGGCTGAGGAGCTGCTGTGGGACGAACCTCGAAAATGCTATACCCACGCCAAGGATGGACCGGCAGTTCGCTATTTTCAGGGCCAAGAAGATGGCAGCTTAAGGCAAAACCTGAGTGCTTTTGAGGACGTTGATGCAGGCGCTGCTGAAATTTGGGGACTGGGTCAAAATTGACAAATTGGGGATGAAGCTGCATGAAACAGCTGTATTTTTTTATGTATTCTTCCCATCAACGCACATATTTTACCCTCTGGTAATTTAACATAGCTATTGAAAGATCCACCCATTTTTAATGGGAAAATCCACTATTAATGGTCATTTTCAATAGCAAACCGTTAAATTACCAGAGGGTAGATGCGCTATTCGATAGCTGCCGAATGCTTCCATCCTTCGTTCGCTGAACTCTTGGTCCCTTTAACCTTTGGTCCTGAGGATTGGTGACCGTCCAGCGATGTTTGAAACCCTCTGGTTATGTCAAAATAGCTATTGAAAATGACCATAGAAATAGTGGATTTTCCCATTAAAAATGGGTTGATCTTTCAATAGCTATGTTAAATTACCAGAGGGTACACCTGTTACGGAACATGCTGTCCACATGAAAGAAGCAAAAGTGCTGTCCAACACGTCGAGCTCCGCACAAGCAGCCATACAGTCCTGTAAGGGTTGCACAAGTCGGAGTTGCAGTTTGATTGACTCCTGCCAACGTTTCGTACGTGCGCAGAAAACCTCATACCAGCCGCGTTGCAACGTGCGCGATCCTTTGCGCCTTCTTCGCGTGAGCCTTCGTCCAAATGTGCGTTGAAATCTCACCATCCCGAGATGGCGTTCCATTGCTGTGCTGCATCTGGTCCAAGCATCTGAATTCATAATAATTCATGCAGTGCTCTGTTGCCAGGGTGAGGGATTAGAAGTTTTCGATCCATCTGAAGTAAATGTTTTGTTGATTTTTGATCCGTCGCTCCATGTCGATGATTGAGTGATAGTGATATTTCATGATATTTCATATCCACGTAAAGGCCCAATCCTATTCACTAGTCACTAGTCAAAACTACGATCAATCATCAATGTACAGGCATTCAATGACTTTGTCTTGGTTTTTGGCCCACGGTGAAAAGGAGAGAATTGCCGAATCAGCGTCGCGGATTGGAACGGAGACGGACGGCTGGACTTGATTGTGATTTCTTGGGTCAACATGAGCTTCTATGAGAATCAAGGCGGCAATGGGTTCTTTCAACAGCCCCCGCAGTCTGGGATGAGCCAATTGCTTCTAGTGATTCTAGTGCTGGTAGAAAGATTGAACCGGCCAGGTGGAAAGGCTGTGCTCTCTCATGATTTTGCCCTATCTCAAATCGATGGCTTGGCAGTGAGAATGCCCTGTGCCGTTGACTATCTGCCACTTTCTTGCATCTTTGTTCATTTCGGTGAGTGGTTAGATTCACAAACCAGGATCTTCAATGTGCACTTTTTGCTTGTAGCAGTTTACGGTTGAACGTAAACTCATTCTGACTCTTTACGCTCAGTTGCATGTAGTGACGGACGTGAATTTATGCATTTCTACCGAGTATTATATATTAATATACATTAGTTGAAACACATGCTCAGAATTCTCACTTCAAACAGATTCAAAAAGCGCAAATTGAAAACATGCCAAGACTAGTGCAATTACGCTCATTTGGAGAGAAAAGGCTCAAAAAGCAGGAATCTGTCAATTCAGCATGTCCCTCTAAGAAGTTGCCCATGAAACCCAGATTAAATGTAACTATTTAATATTTCTGAGCAGGTTAAGGTCCCGTTCGTTATTTATTTGTGATTTGTACGCAGAGATCATCACGGACACATCAAGAAGTTCCACGACAGATGGCACATCCAGCACGGGTACACCAAGGCACGAGAGCGTGGTGGGTGTCCCCTCTCAACCCATTGCAGTCGACTGGGATGATGATGGGTTGACAGATCTGATCCTGGCGCCCGAGGGGCGCTTCTTTCGCAGACATGGAACCGGCGAAACCGAGAAGGATTGGGCGATTGGGGGGGCTGAAACAGGTTTGGTCTGGTGTTTTTGTGCTCCTGCAAGGGCCAGGTGGTACACAAAATGTTGAATCTGTTGTTGGTCAACAATGAAACTCAACACTTTGTTTGAGGTGTAAAGGGCTCAGAGTGCTAGCCCTGAAGACGGCTAGGAGACGTCGTTGATCGAGGTGCCAGCTGAAGAAAATCCCTTCACTGCTCTTCCCACGAGCGCAGCGTCTGATCTTCAGTGGCGGTTGATGGACTGCGACGGGGATGGAGACCTCGACCTCATCCGCCTCAATAAAAGCATGCAGATCAATGCCTGCGAGCGAGAAGGAGACGCCTTAAAATGTAGCAGCAACTTTGAGTGCCTCGAATGGGCCTCCGAATATGAGAAAAGTGACATGGCCAACAAAACATTCGCAAACTCATGCTTGAACAGTGGTTTCCGTAGGGGTTCCTTGAACGAATGACCTTGGTGGTTGGTTGGCATTGAACATTCGAGGCTGAATCTAGGTTATTTCATACCTTCAGTGTGTTTGCATGCTGACATGGGTTTGTCTTGAAATATATCCCCAAATCCATAAGGGTTAATCCTCAGTCTCCGCATTTACTGGCTATTTTTATGGGGGGAAACCACAGCCTTGCCATGCCTTGCCAGGTGGACCGAGAATCTATTCCTTCGATCTGTGGAGAGAGGGCAACATCCTGAGTTTCCTGGGCACCCCGATCACCGAGACTCGGCGGCCGCGGTTTTGGAGCCAAGGCTTTTGCTTGCCTTCACGACAGTGCAGCGGGCAGCCAGATGGAGTTTTGAGATGTCAATATGTCTTTTCCGTTTTGGGGAGGACTAGACATCCAAGACATGAACACTTTCACAGAGAATTCGGATGCCCTGTTTCTCTTGCTTTATTTCTGGCATTTTTTTCAGATGTCATGATGTCTTGACCCACATTTTCCCCCATCAAAAAGCCCGCTGCACTGCCTTCCAAGGCATGGGCAATGCTGGAACCTCCGTGGAGTTTGCGACTGCGTGGGTGGACATCACTTGGATGATTGCTCTGGATGCCGCCCAGGCTTTGCTTCGGCGGAAGGACAATGCCAGGCCTGTGCTACAGACCAACGTGGAGTCACATGTTTCTTTGATGCAGCAAGTTTTTGAAACATGGGTCTGTTGGACAGCAGCATGTTTGGTTATGACTCGAGTTGAAGAGAACCATAGGGGATGCCACAGCCTGACGCGTCCGAGGCTCTGGACGTGGTATTTGCCGTGATGACCTCTTGGCCCAGCACCAGTCGAATGTTTCCAACTCAACTCGACCATTGATGAGAGGAGATGGCTCCTGCCTTTGCAGCTGGGCGAATCCAAAAGGTTTTTCCACAAGAGTTCCAACATAGACAGCTTCTTTGGATGTTGAAAGATGTTCACACAGCAGGTTCCAGCCGAAATTCTCCTCGCTGTACTTTGTTCCGCAGCCACAATGTTTCCAGGTAATGAAGACACCTTCGGCGGTGTGGATGCTGTGGGGAAGGTGAACTGTGAGTCTGGAAGATGTTCCGACGGCTTTGAAGAGGTTGTGACAATGGAAGTGGCTTTGGGCCACTGCCAGCCATGCTCAGCAGGCGGGGGCAGGCTGTTTGCAAATGGAAACAGGGGGCTCAAACAACTCGTTCTGTGATGACCAGTGGTTGAGTAGAGTTTTAAGCAAACCCATGATTTTGTAGTGGGTTGATCTAGGAATTATTGCCATGTGTCCATGTGTTGTTTTTCTCCTGTGCCCCAGGCTCTTCCTCAGTACACGGGGCACGTTGTTCTCCATGCTTGCCCGGCACCATGGCTGGCCCCGGTAGTTCCAGCTGTGAACGCTGCGCCGCTGGCCACTTCTCTGCCACCGTGGGAAACAGCCAATGCGATCGTTGTCATGCTGGAAGCTATGCAGCAGCTGGTAGCCATGAGTGCGGCCGCTGTGCGCCTGGGACCTATTCGGACATGGGCGCCGCTGAGTGCACAGCATGTCAAGAGGGCTGGGTCGCAGAAGATTGGGGAAACCCAACTTGTAAACAATGTGTGGCTGGTACCTATGCTCATGAAGGGAAGGTTTGCCGCCAGTGTCCGAGCAATATGATCTCAACCGCAGGTCGTAGCGAGTGTGAACCATGTGTTGCTTCCTTTTTGCTGGCGTATGCAGACGCCAAGAGGGTGACCTGCCATGCCAGCATGACGAACCTTTTCTTCGGGGTGATGATGGCTTTGTGCCTCATTGCAGCATTGACTCTCACTGGATGGCTGTGCTTTTACCAATTGCACATTGAAGACCTTAGCTTGCAGGTCGCGGGGGAATTCGCCTGGTGTGGTTTGGTGAGATGTCATCCAGTGAGCTTTCACCTTTCAACGTGCATTCCGTGGATCTAAGGGGTTTTAGCAGGTTTGATCAAAGTTTGAATCAGAGAATTCGGATGAGTTTGGGATTTCATGGGATTTCCACCATTTTTGCACCCAATGACTTTGAGATTTCCATGCTTCACCCCTGCAGGGCGATGCTCTTGTGGTAACCACCAGCCGGCCACATGGCCTGTTGCGGACGCAGGGCGCCCAGGGCGCCTGGGTCACCCTGCGAGACACCCGCAGCGGGCCTCTGGAGGATCTCCAGATACGGAGGCCTTACAGAGCTCGGGCACTCTCAGGCGCAGGGAGTTTGTTACCCTCTGGTAAACATACAAAAAACGATGGGAGATCCACCATTTTCAATGGGAAAATCCACTATTTCTATGTTCATGTTCAATAGCTATGTAACAAATTGCTAGAGGGTACAGGTGAAAGAACTGGAACAAGTGGAGGAAACTCTTCCGTTTCTTTGCAATCAGCCTCCGGTGATTTAACATAGCTATGGTATAGATGCCCCATTTACAGTACTTCGATGATGTATGATGACATGCCTGCTAAAGTTAAAGATTGTGATTTTCCATAGCTATGTTGCCAGAGGCTACAATGGTCATCAATGGTCGAGGCTTTCTTTTTGGATTCATCAACAGTCCAAACTTTTCAGTCTGGTTGGTGGTTTGGAACAGTTTTTATTTTCCATAATATATGGGATAATCTTTCCCATTGACTTTCATATTTTTCAAGATTGTTAAAACCACCAACCAGCAGTGAACCATGATGAAAATAAGTCCAGTGAAACATGTTGGAACCACCTGAATCAGATTGTCCAAGCCATGGGGGTACCTTGGGGGTTGCTTCACCGCAGGAAGCGACTTGCAGTTGATCCATGCTGAGACCCAACTTTCATTCAGATTTTTCTTGGAGCTTAATGAAGCAATAATTGTTACCACCCATATTTTGATGTTTTACACTTTAACCCATATGGATGTTGTGGACCACTCATTTATGGTAAACTTGGGGATGAAGCGGATTGGAGTCGATAAAGACGACCGTTGTTTCTTTTCTTGGTCGCGCGAATAAGCAATCGTACTTCATGGTTTTTCAATCAGATGATTTGCATTTTTTCTGATTGGCAAATCCCATTCATTACCTTTGCACTCCCAAAGTTAACCAGAACCTGTTTGGTGGATTGACATGTTTGTCAACTCCAAGGAAACTGTGGGACCATGGGACACCACCATCGGATCGTTGCGCATTCATTTTCCTTCAGCGTTACTCCGTGCGGGGTTCCTTCGGATCCCTTCCATCCTTTGGTTAATCTTTCTGCTGACCCCTGTGGTTGTCTTGGGCCATCAACTCCTTCCGCGGATGCTGCTGCTGGCCGTGGGCTTGGCTGTGCTCAGCAGCTTTGCTCTATGGCTTGGCTTTTATTGGATCAGCAGCAGGACCTGAGCCAAGAGCTTTGTGGGTCAAGTCTAAGCAGCACAACACCTTCTTGAGTGACTTGTGTTTTAACAAAGATGAGGAATAGGATGTTTCTTGCACAAAGCTCATTGGCTTTGGCAGGATCACCTTTTTGTGTATCAGATATTCGCTTGGGACTCCTCAGTAGCAGCGGTGCGAAACAGTGGATGATTGTTTTTTTTGACAGAGCTTTGCCGCATTGATTCGTTCAAAAATTCAAAACATCAAAATAAGGGTGGCTCTGCCTTCAAGGAGCCCAGGGCACAGGGAACGGCCTCCAGGACTCTTCTGGCCCGAAAGCATAAGCGCTTCAAAGAGCAAATGGAAGAGCTGCAGAAGACACGTCCGCTGAAAAGGTGCCCCAGAGGACCTGAACGAGCCATCACCATTGGACGCTGAGCTCGAACCAGATTTTCTTGGGTGAACATATTTATAATATGTTCCGTCTTACTGTGGTCAGTGTCAAAAACAGGGATATATGAGGCTGGTCAGTTGGGGTTCCGGCTAGTGGCGCCATGGCCCAGTGGGGTAACTTTTTGAACCAGTCGTTGCTCAGTCCTTTGAGCCATGGCTGTGTTGGGATGATCCCATCTTTTCAGGACAAGTTGGATGGCTCTATGAGTTCTTCCAGGCCTTCATCAAAGATCGCAGCATGTATTACATCTGCTCCAACTTGATCATTCCACTCACAGAGGATTGCAAAGTCTCTTATGCAGAGCTTGTAGGTCCCAACAAGGTGAATTGGTTCGTGAGCCACTACTGGGGTATCTTGGCTAAGCCAAAAGGCTGCAGCTTTTTGATGCTGATCCCCACCATGGATGTTGTTGGTGATCTGGTTTTTGGGTCCGTTGCTGGCCCATCAAGGCACTCCTTTCCAGGAGTTTGTCGCTGCTGTCCGAAATCATGCGAAGTCCGATGGAGCAGTGGAGTGGCATAGCACTGCCTATTGGATTTGCACCTTCAGCAACAATCAATGGGAGGTAGGGCAGACGATGCTGTTCGGACATGTATGGCTTCACTTGGGGAGTTAGGGCATGTTTGGGCTGCAATGTGTTTGCATGCTTTTGAAGGTTGCATGGTCTTTGTCAGTGGCTTTGTAGGGAGGCACTATGCTTTCAATCACCGTTCAACAACATGCTTGGACAGGTGGTTGGCTAAACTGTTAAAGGCTTCATGGTGCAAGGTAGCCACTTGCCCCTCATGGATGCAAACAGATGTAAGCTTACTGAACAACCATTGCAGTTGTCAGAGTATCTGTACCTGTTCCGAATAGATCTTCCTATGATGGTATTCTTATTTGACTATTTCTATCTACTTTGGCTCACCCATTTGTAGGGGAATTTACATGTATGACTTCTATGCGCATGTCGGCCCCAAAAACTTGTGCAGGGTCTCACAGTTGCCGCTGCTTTCTACAACGAGCCGCATCGAATGGGTCACCTTTGGCACTAAAACGCAAACTTCATTGGTGTTCTTGAACGTACCCTCTGGTAATTTAACATAGCTATGGACAATCACCATTTTTAATGGGACAACTCACTATAAATGGCCATTTTCAATAGCTATTTTGACATAACCAGAGGGTAATTTAGCAGTGTAGTGCATGAATCATGGCCGGATCGTGATCCTTTCGATCTCAACACTTGGGTCATCCCTAAGACATCTTCCACACATCAGAGGGAGCTCTGATTTTCTTTTCGACTTGGGTAGGTGGAAGCTGAACTTGGACGTGGTGACTATCGGCAATCTTCCTTCTATAAGTCGCTGCGCAGTGAAACCTGTGAGGGGACAGCTGCTTGGCAAACTTGACAAGTTTCCGTTTGAGGAGTGCTCCAAATAAGCAGTATTCAAAACCCCTGTTGATTGACGATACATGTGGCCACACTAGCTTATATATCTTAATGAAGTCCGCTCAGCCAGCCAGTATAAATGGAGTGATCAACTGTACACGTTGAATCCCACCGGTTGTCTCCAAGGTCATGGTCCTGGATGAACAGGCACTTCCATTGCGGAGGGCATGGTGTTTGTTTGAGCTTCTTCAAACCAAACTCATTGCGAGTGAGCGTGCGAGGGAAAGCTTCCAAGGTCTTCTTCTTTGTACCTCCAGTCCCTTGACTTGTCAATAAGGGACAAGTATTTTACAGCAATGAGGTAAAACCAATAGTAAACTATCCCAATTTGGATTATACGGTTGTACAATGTTGTACACTTATACGCATACAATAACTGTATTAAATATCTAAAGGTTTTCTTTTTGGGGGTTACTATGGCTGTATAATATATATAATAGATGATTATCTATAATATACATATAAATATAATGTTGAATTTAATATTATATGTAATATTATATCATAATAAACCTATAAGAATAAATATATATGATATAATATACTATACTATAATATAATATAATATAATATAATATAGTATAATATAATATAATATACTGTACTGTAATGTAATGTAATAAAAGATAACATTATATGATATGATATAATATAATTCAATATAATATGATATAATATGATATAATATAAAATAATATAATATAATATGATATAATATAAAATAATATAATATAATATGATATAATATAATATAATATAGTATAATATAATATAATATACTGTACTGTAATGTAATGTAATAAAAGATAACATTATATGATATGATATAATATAATTCAATATAATATAATATAATATGATATAATATAATATGATATAATATGATATAATATAATATGATATAATATTATTTAATATAATATAATATGATATAATATAATATAATATACTATAATATAATATACTGTACTGTAATGTAATGTAATAAAAGATAACATTATATGATATGATATAATATAATTCAATATAATATAATATAATATGATATAATATAATATGATATAATATAATATAATATGATATAATATTATATTATATAATATAATATATGATATAATATAATATAATATAATATAATATAATATAATATAATACACACACATATATATATATATATATATACGTACATGATTTGGCCGGACCAGGAGGCTTCACAGGACGTCAGTTGTTCACTGAGGTGGAGTCCTTCGGAGCGGTCAAGGTGGCATTGAAATCGCCATGAAGGTGGCCACGTGTTGCTCGGCCTTATTGCGCCTGGTTGATATTCATCGAATGGGCCATCGAAAGTATCAACCAAGCGGGATTGAACTATCATGGACAGAACCATCAATGGTTGATCCGTTTTGACTTGGGGGGTTTATTAACCTACCTGGTTTGTTGCGGATATTGAATGCAACCATAATGGGAATCCGGTTCTCAACCAAGCAGTATAGGGGGATGACAGAAATTGAACATTGCTTGAGTGCCAGACTTTGCACGAACTTATTTGTTTGGCTGCTTTCTTTTATTTCACAACTATGTCAAACCGTACATATACTTTGAGTTTCAGGATCCACACACATTATACACCAGTTGGGGAATCAGGCATGCAGACCGTCCCACCTTTTCTATTGTCGCTATCAAAACCCAAAGGAGCAAAAACCCACAAGCCAAGAAAACAAAAATCATCAAAGACTTGTCATATCAATGCACATCTCTATCTGGGTTTGTTTGAAAACGGTGGATTTATCCCCAACATCCGGCCATCAAATCGCCGGGAAAATCCATGACTAGCAGATTTCGGGGTGCCCCAATGACCAAGCCGCTTCCGCAGCACCGAGGTTTAGCCAGCCTGGATTTAAGGGATGCAACAGCGACTGACCCGAAGGACCAGGCGATGATCCAAAGTTTGGTGGAGCAAATGCCTGGTGGTTTTCATGCCACCAACGGCTTCGTCAGGAAATCCATCCGGGTGTCATGTCGTGACGTCGTGCGATGTTTTGGGGAAGCGGTTTGGATGGGTCTAGAGGGTTGAGGGTGCCTGGGAGAAAGGAAAAACACATTTTGAACATTCGAGAGAAACATTGTTTATTGACTCTCGAATCACTGTTCGACGATTTAGGTGGAGCGGGCCGTTTCGGAAACGAGAGGTCTATTCACTGGATCTGTTGGATATCACTGCAGTATCCATGCTGTGGGTCGATTGGTCAACCAAGGATTGCTTAATCGTTGCCCACCAGAACTTTGAAGTGGATTTCGGTAAGTTGCTCAGGAGCCTTTCTTTGCAACTACAATGCATTGTTGGTTTTGTATGGGTTTTGTTTGTTTTTTGGTGGATGCTGGAGGTTTTTTCTTCAGTTGGTATCAATTAGAATTGACAACTGGAGCTGTAGCTCCAGGCCTTTGAGGCCTGGGTCCCCTGCATTTGTGGATCGTAATGGGCCAATTGGGATATTGGGACTGGCACACACCATGGCAGCAAGCAGCTGGCTTTGAGGATCTTGAATGACAGCCTGCCAGAAGAAGATGCCCTTCCAACCCTACTGTCATCGACCAAATCAGCAGCAAGCTCGCGAGAAAAATCGACTAGCTTGAGCTGCTTCCCTGCTTTGTAGGGTTTTTACCACCTGGCCTGAAGTGCGATAGATTGAAGTTGCATGTCCAATTCATCCCCCTCGATGCCTACCGCTCTCGTGCGCAGCACGAACCTGGCCAAATGTCAAACTGCCAATGCAGTGTCCCCAATTTGTGGCGAAGAGTTGAGAAAAGGTGCAGCTCCAGCGCGTGCCTGTGGAAAAACCCAAGGCGTCTTTGATTCATCTGATTCGAATCAAATATGAGGCTGGAATGTGGTTGGTTGTTCTGTTACAACATTTGTGTGTTCTCACCACATTCTCTGGAAATTTCTGGTGAAATCAGCTGAGGAAAGGCTGAAACCTTGGACACCTGCTGCGGATCAGGCGCCGGGGGCAGAAACCTTCATTGATGGGAATTCGGAGAGAGGTATTCTCATTTTTTTTTAAACGGGGACCAGTTATATATTTAATGTGTTCATATGTTTGAAAACAGGCATCTCAGCAGCTCAGAAAGTGATGCACCATGCTTGATTTGGACATGGGCCGTTGTGGTATCCATTCTGATAGGTGATATACCACCAAAATGGCGTTCATTTCCGAATTTTTGATGCTACAAATCATATCATCATCTTTCTGTGTGGTCCTCCTCCCTTTTTCAAAGTTGGGGTTTACCCCTGAAAAGTTGAGATTTACCCCCATCCAACGTTGCCTGTATAGCCACGCACTGATTTCCCCGCCCTTTTCGTCGTCCCGGCCAGGTGTACCTCGCTGGGACGGCTGCTGCAGCCGCGGCGGCCTGGTGGATCTGCATGAGGCGATGGACACCACATCTGCAGAGGCGCGGTGGGGTCGGTGCGGTGACGACTTTCGGCCAGCCGAACCATGGGGATTTAACCAAACAACGGGGGGATTAGTGGAAAATCACCATTTTTAATAGGAAAACCATAGGAAAATGGAGGTTTACCCTCTGGTAAACGTTTACATAACTATGGAAAATCACCATTGTCAATGGGAAAATCCACGAACTAAATGGGCCATTTTCCAGTTCGCTATGTAACAAATTACCAGAGGGTAGTGATTCATGGATTCAAACAAGAATGGAATTAACCGGCTAACAGGGAATGACTGTAACTGACAATGGGATTTGACCCACTATCACGGGGATATTTTTTGGGGAATGTAAAACCAACTATTATCGTCTATAAATGGAGCTTTGACCAGCGGGATAAATGGTGACTAATGGGAATTGATATGGGAATTGGGATCTAACCAATAGTGCATCTAACCAACAAGTAAGGAAATGCAGGAACCGACAACCAATGGGGATTTAAGCCACAAAAATGGGAGAATAGTCGAGCTAAATGGGTATTTGAACAGCAAGAGTTGAGGAAATTGAGCAGCAAAATGGTGAGTGACCCGAGAAAACATATGGATGAAACCAACAAACTGTGGAGATTACAGTGATGGGAATTAATGGGGATTGATATTGGAAATGGTGGTGATTTATATGGCCAACCATAACGATAATATTAATGGAATATGAATCGGGGATGAGACTGATGGTGTTAAACAAAATGGGAATCTAGCCAACTATCATGGGGCTATTATGGGATATGATATAGTGAATATAACAACCAATGATGATGCCTGTTGGCGGTTTCAAACATACTATATTTTCAACTAACAATAGAAATGGGATGATGATCACCAATTGACAAGCATATTTTTGGGGTTGAAACCACCAAACAGATAAACAAATGGTCTGAAAAATGTGTCTTTTGGGACGGTTGAAAGGTTTTCCCTCTGGGGAACTCGGGGCATCCCCTTCTGCAGGATGGCTGTTTTCGAAAATGGTAGAAACTTCTATGTTCCACGCGGTAAAAAACTAGAACATGAATAGCGTTTCTTGAGGAATTTCCATGAGTTCTTCGAAATCGTTGTCACAATTTCAGGCCCCATGGGCCTGCAAAAAACCATGGGTTTTGTTGGTAACGCTTAAATCTGACACAGACCCAGCCATGGATTCCTCTGACGCGACGGGTATCCCCAAATCCAGTTGATCATCACTGGAGCATCCCACCCTTCGCCCAGATTGGAGCGGATCTGGAAGGGCAACTGAATTCAGGCGACCTCGGGAGTGTTGAGGTGTTGACTGATTTTCGCATCAGCCAGTAGTTGAAGTACAAATTGGAATGATACGCCTGGGCCTATCCTTGGAATCTATGGCCCCGAGTTTCAATGATTTAGACTTGATAGACTTGATATATCTTGATATTCAATTACGTCTATAGATTCTAATAGATGTACGAATCAGCCACCAAGGGTATTGATGATAAGCATTGATAAGCAATGAGCCACTGACAACCGAGAATACTCATCCAGGTAGATCTCTGCGGTTTCAGCCCTGTTGCTTCCATGCCTCACCATCAAATATGGATGCACAGATCGCCTTCGGCCACCATCAAAACAATATGTTTCTCGGAAAGAGATAACGTTTCCCTGGTGATAGATAGTGGTCCCCTAGTTACCCTCTGGTTATTTCACATAGCGAACTGGAACATGGCCCATAGAAACAGATGATTTCCCCAGCTATAAACCTCCATTTAGAATGGATTTTCCATAGCTATGTTGAATAACCAGATGGTATTTGCATTAGACGATCATAATGAAACGAAGACTATGCCACTTCTTTGTGGCTTGATTCTGTTATTTTTGCATGTTCCATCTGATGATAGACAATTGGATAATGATGTTAGCTGATTTTCTTTGTTTATATATACATATACATAGCACCCCGAAAAAGATCATAACAATCCAACTGAAACAGTGATATTCATATTGACATTTTTTTGTCGATCTTTTTTTTTTGGCTTGCTAGTTGCTATACATTATACATATATCAGATAAATCTAAATATGATATGTGTCAATATTATGAATAATATCATATATATATATTTAATACCCATCATAAACAATAACAAGATCAGATAATATCAGATATATCAGATAAATATGATGTGGTTGCTATTTGCTATACATTATAGATGTATATACACATGTATATCAGAACCATAATATATCCATATTGTTTATACCCATAATATTATATTACCCATGTTATACCCATAATATTATATTACCCATGTTATATCCACATTATGGTATATAATATTACCCATGTTATCCCATATGGAAACTTATAGATCTTTTTTCTATAACCGCATAATATGATGTTTATGATATGTTTGTTGGGATCATTATAGATACTATGGGAAAATCATAAATCTATACTATAATAATAGATTGATTTCCCATATTATGCCATTATAGATAATAGATCTATACTATAATTATGATATCCCATAGATTGATGTTTATGATATACTATCTTTTTTCGATCTATTAACTATCATAGATTTATGAAAATTATAGATCTGTACTATACTCTACTATACTATACCATACCATACCATACTATACTATACTATACTATAATAAATACATATAATGTATATGATACATGGTATATTATAATGGGTAATATTATACATGGTATATCTATACCATAATGGCATAATATGATGTTTATGATATCCCACGTATAACCGCGCTTTCACATCCAGGAGATCCCTGGGATCCTGCGCAGCCCATTGCCGTGGCGCTGCCTGCGCTGATGGCTCCGGAGGTGAACAAGGCCATCTGGGTAAATTATAACGACCTCATTCTACGACCGAACCCTGGAAATCATGGTTTATGTTAGGGAAATCATCCCCAATTGGCCGAACTATTCAGGTTGGTGAAATATTCTAATTTACCCAGAACCATAGGTTTTATAGTGGTTAGTAGTGGTGAAAAAAAAATCTGAGCTTTGAAGATGTATATTGGGTTAAAGGATTATACTACATGATACTTATAGTTGATAGTTGATAATGACTATGAATTTTTCATAAGAATAGGACTATAATGATAACTATAGTGGAACATGGTTACATAATGATACATACTGGGGATATACTGATCAGAATACGGATTGTTTTGTACTGATGAACAACGATAGTTATTTACATTGATGTACCAATGCCGACAAATGATGATAGTTGGGTGAGTTGATAGTTGATAGTTGATGGTTGATATTGGGGCTACATTTAATAGTTAAACACGTATACTCATAGTCGATAGTTGGATTAGGTGATTTTTTTTTCTAATGGTGAACATTACTATAATTATACTATATTAATCATAGATGCTGTTTCTAATGGTGAACATTACTATGATTTTATACTATATGAATTATGATGATTCTCAGGGGATGAATATCATGATTCCAGTTATGATTGTAATGATGATTGGAGTGAGGGCCTATTGGAGTGAGGATTTGGGGATGGTTACCTGGCGATCTGGACAAAGCTCTGCAAAAGCCCAGGATTTTTCCATTGGATCAACCACTTCCTAACAGTTACACACACCAACAATCCATTGATATTGGATGATATGAATGGTGTTAGTTGCATGGTTAGAATTTTACTAACACTCCATTGATATTCCTAACAGTTACTAACAATGGTGTATCCTAAAGAACCATTCTTTTGCCCAGGACTTCCGGGAGGAGGTCGTACCGCACCGGGCCATCATCATTCAGAAAGAGGTTTTTTGGCTGGACGAGCCCAGAAAATCCATGGAGGGCCATGAACCCACAAGAATGGTTCTGTCTCTCAATTTTCAACATCATTTTTTTGGTTATATCATGTTGAGACATTCTAGGTGTCCTTCAGAATGTGTTTGTATATACTCCAGTTTATGATCATTTGAATGAGGAACATGGTGATCAACCCTTGGATTTTTGGTAAAAAAAGGGGGTACATTTTTTTTGAGACATACGCAGATGTGTAAATCTTCGAATATTTAAAGAACAAACCTCACGTTTGGTGTCTTTATGGTACATCCTGGTGGTTCTTGGCAGCCATGAAACTTGTTGGGCAGCCAGCCTGTCTAGAGTTTCTTCCACTCGGATAGTTGGTCTCAAATTTGGTGCTGTTGTTGCCATGTGGTCGGCGTTGTGCCATATCCTCAGTTTCATGGGGTAAAACGCATCCCACAAGGAGCCTCTGTCTGTCTCTATGTGAAGGGAGGCACGGTGGTTTCACTCCTGCAAGTTGTAGAGGATTCAAGCGTGAGGGACGTTTGCAAAACTTGGATAAAGGTCAACCACTTAAAACAGATGCACCTGCAGATCTAGCTTCGCACTTTGAACACAGCAGTTTTTGAGCTTCATGAGATTGAACCACAGCCATACTCAACATCATCTGCAAATCGAATGATGTCTTCCTACATCATGCTGCAATGTTTCATGATTGGTGACTTCAATGGCCTCAGCGTCTGGACCTAATCACATCCTCCCCAATGGCGAATCCGAGATGGTTGCAGCAAAATCGCTGCCAAGGACGTCCAAATTTTGCGATGTCCAGGTATTTCGTAGCTATCCCAGTCAACACGTCTGGGGGCAGAGTTCAGGGCAGTGGTTCATGTTGTCAGTCGAATGCATCCAAGTTGCAGCATATGAACGCATATGAACTGTAAAGCCAGGGAGTTTTATTTTGCAAAAGACCTGCAATACACGCACTTATGTACATACATACCCCTCTCTACAGGAGGAACAGCCTGGGCAAAACATCCGACTTGAAACTTTACACAAGTGGACTGCTGTATCCCGGTACCCTGAACTGCTCGAAGCCGTTCGCGCTGTGTGAACAAAAAAGGAAGGTGGGGACACCTCAAGCACCGCAGCACCAAAGTGGTTGGCGAACGGCCCAGCGCAGTCTATTTGGGTCATGTTTTGGATGTTCACTAGGTAACCAGGGTTCTGATCCATTCCCAACACAGGGAAAACTGGCAGATACAAACCTTCCTTGGATGTAGTGAGGCAATGGCTGTAGCTTAGCATAGCTGTAGGAACCTGGGCATCCCACAAGATTTCAGATGGTTCATTCTTCTCGTTCAGTGCGCCAAATCCCAAAGAAGGACCCAAAGAAGGGGGATACTGACATATCTTGACCAGTGGTTTTCCTTGCAAAGTGAAATAAGTGAAAGAGTTTTGGCGAGTCAATCTCTTGACTTTGGAGGTCTACCCTCTATTTACATGTACTGGGCAACCGACAACCCCCCGGCAAAGAACGACTTTTCCCCAGAAGGCATCGCTTTTCTTCCCACTGCCATGTTCTAAAACCGAGGATAGCATCCCCATTGAACTGGGAGCTATCCGTGCTTGAATCCACAGTCACCTTGGCCAAATCCCAATTCTCTTTGTCAACGTGGTAAATCCAATGCCACGACCCACCATTTTGGGATGGTTTCAATCCTACAGATGGAACTGGTAAGTCATTGGGGTTGGTTTCCGCTTTATTTGTTTTAGGCTTACCACCATATGATCTGTCATCGACCAACCATCATTTCGGGTCATTATATCGGTTTCACGGGTTGCTACAACTTGGATTTACCATGATATACCCAGACTACCCTCCAGTGAACATACAAAAATAATCCAAAACATATTGAAAAGCCACCATTTGCAGCAAATCAAATTTTACTCTAGGGAAACCCACAGATTTCCCATAGCTAAGCCATAGCTAAGCAGCGCCAGACCTCGATGCTGCTGGACCTTCAGAGGGAGCATCCGTGGTGCTGCCGGGAGCCAAGTTTCTTTCGGAAAATTGCACAGTACTTATTCATATTTTATGGCTGGTTGGTGGTTTCAAAGATGACTTTTATTTTCCATGATACATGGGATGTCATCCTTCCCATTGACGAACTCCATCATTTTTCAGAGGGGTAGGTCAACCACCAACCAGATGGAGTTGATTCCTTTATGACTATTTTTGGAGGAACCATAAGAACAAAAGATGGATGTGGCCCTTTGTGGCCCCTTCTTCCTTTCATGGTGATCTGAGTGGAACGCTCCTGGGATTTCCACCCCTTTGGATGGTCGGAATGAGGCTGGAGAGGCTCCGGATGAGGCAGGAAAGCATAGGAAAGCGGAAGAAAATGCACCGTCTCGGCAACCTGAATTTTTCTGGGAAAATTGGGATTTATATGGATTTATCTTCCAATACATGGCCGTTTTGATGTTTTTTTTTTGCGTTGGCTGCTTCATCCGTGGATGATTTTCAGACATTTGCGGGATCCATGACCAACGATGGGATGGGATGACTATGGGAGAATTCTAAACCCATCAAGGTGTGGTTTATTGGACTGTAAACCTGCGTTTGGGATGATGGAGAACATCGACCCCACATTCCCACAAGTACCATACATGAGAGTATGTATGCAAATCTGGTCTGTTTACCTATTGCCATTCACTTGTGAGGTTTTCCCAGACTTGTTTGTTGTCTTTTTTTTGGATGGTACAGAACCCATGCTGTAGGTTTCCTGTGAAAAGAACAGATCACTTCAAAACTATATAGTCATAGATTGTAACACCAAGTTTTAGTAGTAAACTTTCCATTTTTTAGTTGGTAAACTCTCCATTGTGGATGACATAGTGAAGGCATGTGAAGGCCATCTCGACATTTTTTTAAAATGAATGTGTCTGAAAATGCCGGATACAAACATATTGTCTCAAAGGCAAATCCATGAGCGGATTGAATGGGGTTTTCCTGTCATTTTTCCCAGCTGTCACATCTCGGTTTCAGGCTTCCGAAGCACCAGTGAAGTTGCTGATGCAGGAAACGAAGGCTGGGCTGAAGTGAGGCAACGGCGGAACTTGTTCGGTCCCACCAACCAGTGTTTTTGGTTGAGCAGATTTCTTGAACTTCAGGGCTTTCACTAAAAACTCATTGGATAGCGGAGATGACCATGGGCCTTGAGGTGAGCGCGAGTGGGAGTGCTGATTCGCTACTTCAGGAGCGGATGCTACAAGGATCTTCTGAATGGTTAGCTTTTGACCCCTTGATTTTTGGCCCAGGAATCTCCATGTAGAACTGGGTTATTAGATGTTATTACCTAACCGGGAAGGATTTTTGGGATCTTCCTTCCGTGCCGACCCGGAATTTGGACCTTTTTTTAGGAATCCCCAGATGCAGAACAGGGCATCTTTTTGGGGTTTGCTATGGAGTGAGCCAATCCAATTTCGGATGAAGCACTTGGAGCGATGGCGATATTTTTTTCCATACCAACTAGTGTTGATGAATGTGGCGTAGTTGTTTCTTCATACCATTTATATAGTTCGTTATTCTACAGTGAAAGCCAAGATCGACTGTATTTGCATATTCCAAACGGAATATATATGTATATGTCTGTATATATGTATAATTATGTATATATATATATATATGTGCAAATAATGTAATAGGTAGATATTCAATAGGCAAATATCATCAATTATCCATTTTTTTTGAGTATGATCTGAGTGATGAGAGAAATCTTGGGCTTGGGCTGTCCTTGGTGCTCTCGGAGGAGCTTGTGGATGGTGTCACATCCTCAGAGGGAACCATTTTCGCCCCCGGCAAAACACGAAGAACTCGCCAAAAAAGGACCTGAAAACATATCAACACCTCCAAAAACACACACCAAAACCACAGAAAAACACATATATGAAGTCCAAGAAAACACAGAGAGTCCCCACATGGTTCCCACATGGTTCCCGCATGTTCCCAACCCTTCTTCCAGGTGCGGCGGCGCAGAGCCTTGCTGACGCAAGACGGAAGTGGAAGTGGGCTGGACATGAAAGCGGGCTTCAATCAGCACCTGGTGCGGGACCTCAGTTGAGCCATGAAAAACATGGGACATCATGGGGCCAAAACATGCTTGGAATTTAAACACCAAACATGGTTGGATAACATGGGATGAATCTGACATAATATGACTATGTGATACTATGTGACTATGTAGTTCTTCCTGGACAGAACGGCCCATTTTCGATGAAGGGCTGGGGGGATGTTCATCACGAGTGCCTCTCTGCCAGCAGTGTGATCTGGTTGAAGTGCTGGTGACAGACTGGATATGACTGGATTGAAGGACTCAAAAAAAGTTGCTTCCTTGCCATGGAATCAGATGAAATTCGCCAGGGTTTCATACATCAAACCAGCTGCGAAGGAGAGCAGCCCCTTGAAGCAGCACGCCTCAGGACACCAACGCCATCGTGAAGCTGAAACAAGATGAGATCGAGCTGACTCGCAAGGTTCCATTTGGGGATGTTGTTGAGACATGGAAACCAAGCTACATCTATTCTCTTCCCTCAAGAACAACTCCTCTTTGCCTCAGGTTTGCTACTGGATCTCTTCGTCTGGGGTCCGTTTTACTGGGATAGAATAGAAGTGCTTGGGTTAATATACCCTCTGGTAATTGAACATAGCTATTCAAAATGGCACATAGAAATAGTTGATCTACTCAATCATAGCATGGTTTCTATCCCAGAGATTGGGGACTTCCCAACCGTGCTGCCGTGCTGACTGGTGACCATCCCCAGATCTTTGCGCGGGTGGATCCCACTGGCAACGCCATCTCAGACCTCTCGGGGAGACTTGGCTGGATTTGATTTGTGGCTCGAGCTTGTCTCTAACTTTTGGAAAGCGATTTTCTAATATTTTCTATTGGTTCGTCACTGGTTCATCACTTTTCTGCTGATTTTCCGGTCATTTTGATGTCTTGCGGAATTTATCGGAGAACTTTGGGCGTTGAGATGGGGTCTTTCATGTGTCCCAAGGGTGTCCCAAAGCCTGAAAGCAAAGTGGGTAGTATAGACACGTCATGGTTACATGGGTACTATATATATAATATATTATACTATATATATAATATTATACTATATATACACTATATATATACTATATATATATATAGATACATCTATCATCATCTATCCCCCAGTAGACCATTCTGTCTTGGGATGATCAGCTGGATACTACGATACCACCGGCTTTGACTTTTGTAGATGGATGATAAGCTGAGGACTATGCATTTTTGATAGTATATATCCATCCATCTACATATCCATCAGGATGAATAATATCCAATCTTCGATATTTTTGATAATATATATATATATATATCTGGTTGACAATCGGATTGATCATTTTTTGGGGGTCTACATCACTTGAAATGGTCTTTTAATTCAAGGTCAACAGGGGAAGCATAATGGACCCTGTGAATAGCCAGATGAATGTCCATAAGTGACATGGGGGTCTTGGCTCGGGTTGTCATCGGAAGCAGATCCACCAGATTCATAGGGGATGAACTGGTCAAAAATGAGGCCATATCCAGCCCAAACCCGGTCCGGGTATCAGGTGCTGATACACTGGATCCCCTATATTTTGGTAGTGTCATTCACAAAGACAGGATGATAATCAACTATATCTGGTTGGTGGTTTGGAACATTTTTTATTTTTCCATATATTGGGAATAGTAACCCCAACTGACTAATATTTTTCAGAGGGGTTGAAACCACCAACCAGATATAGTCTATAGTCAATTCGCCGTCTTTTTGCCAAGTTCCACGGAATTGGATGATGGGAAAGTTTACAGGAACCCCATTATTACTGGACAAAAAACACAGAGGTACCATGCTTTTCCGCTTAGGATTTTCCTTTCAATCCATTGAAAGGTGCTTAGGATTTTCCTGTTGATGTTCCCTGCTGGTTTCCAAAACACGTTGGAGGCCTGCTGCTAAGCACAACATAGATCCCTACTGGAGCCCTTTTCATCAAGTCCAAGACCTCAAACAACAGGCCACGGGATCTGGGTTGGTTAAGTTTCTGCATGTGGGGAATAATATGTATGTGTCTGTGTGTCCATATATATATATGTAATTATATATATATATATGTATATATATATACTGTATACTAATTCATAATATCCAGACAGTAGCCAGTAAACTAAAAAATCAGTTTAAGTTTAGCCATTGGATCAGGCATCAGTGATCCCTGAAACTTGGCTCAAGAGAGGGAATTGATTGACATAGATTTCAAGGCTACGTCCCCAAAAAATGCACGCAACAAAAATAGTGAACATGATCATCACTGGATTGGTTTAAGGGAAAATCTACAGGAAACCATGGTTTTTACCATCAAATATAGGGCTTTCCTGTAAATTTTCCCATAATCCAATTCTATGAGATCAATCTCATGTTTTTTTTTTCTATCATTGTTTGATTGGTAGCCCTTGGCTCGCCCGCTCATCGATGGGACATGTTGGTCAGCCTGGCGAGTGGAGTTCCAGCGTGCCATGATTTCAGACGCTGCCTTGGTGCTCACTTTATGGTACTTCAAGACACCTCAGTTTCAGTGGAACTTGATGCTTCCTCCAGATAGGAATACTGCAGGCAGACTGGGCAGACCCTATTTTTAGATTTTAGAGAATCCCACTTAGTGGAAAGGCTAGGTCCAGGTTATACATATCTATATCTATATCCATATCTATATCCATATCTATATCCATATCCATATCTATATCTATATCTATATCTATATCTATATATATCTATATCATTCTATATCTATATCTATATCTCTATCTCTATCTCTATCTCTATCTCTATCTCTATCTCTATCTATCTATCTATCTATCTCTATCTATCTATCTATCTATCTCTATCTATCTATCTATCTATCTATCTATATATATATGTATATTTATATTGTAAGTCCTTTTTGCTGACAGTAGTCATATTCACCAAGACTACCCCAATCCGCAGGTCACGGCGGAGTTCGATGAGTACCAGCGGATCGTCAGCGCGGCCGAAGCCAAGCGGGTCCTGCGAGCAGCGGTTCCCATTTTTCGGCTTGGTCAGTGGTGAATGGTTGGTGGTTTATGGTATCACTTTAACTCTGTTGATGTACTGGGCATGTTGTGTTTCTGTTGATTTAATTTACTGGATGTTGCTATGTTGATTGTGTTGATTGTGTTGATTCACTCGAAATGCTGTGTTGAGTTCCTGGACTGGATGGTGAATAGTGGTCAACTGCTAGAGGACATGGGGATGTGTTTGGGTCACTTCGTTGGGACCGGTTTGAGCAACAGATTTGCCAAGAGGTATGGTGAAGTGAAGCGCTTGTTTTTTTTTCTGGCCCAAATGGCGTTGAAAGGTCATTCCAACTATGATAAAACTGGAATTTGTGGACATTTATGATGGTTTACAGAACTTCAAATGTCCAGGGCTGTCGGGGTGAAATCAATGTCTGGGAAGTTGTGGCGGGATCAAGCCACAGGCATTTTTTTCGCATGGAAAACACCATTAATTCGACCAACAAATCTGGGTGAGTTCTTTTTCTAGTATTCTGAACCACCAACTTTCTGCAACAGTTTTTTTTTTTTTGCATGGTACTAGGTAAACTTGACCCAAACCCGACAATGGAAGTTTGAGTCCAGAAATTCACTCTCCAGTTCCTTGCGAGATGGTACCAACGCATGGGTGAAGCAACGACTTGGTTCTGGTTGCACGAGGGGGTCAACTTACCTGCAACGATCTGCAACGCCTCATGACTTTCCCATAGCGAAGCTCTGCCTCTGAATCGCTTGCGCCATGGCGCGCCCACAGCGCCCGAAACGGGATGGTTGACCATCTGTGGTTCCCACAATCTGACATGCTATTGGCACGATTTCGAAGGCTGAAAATCTGTGGGAATTGGCAGACATATAAATCGAGCATAGAAAACATATGGAAAAATAAGGTCCCTGCATGCCCCTGCCAGATATTTTGCGTATTTTGCTGGGGGTTCCCTCAATGATTGCCGCTCGAATGATGGAAGGCTGCATGATTCGGCGTTGCTGCTTCGGTTTACTGGTGGCTGCAGGTACCACGGGGTACCCTGTTGTTGGTTGCCTGAACCTGGGGATCCAAAAAAAACCCCAAAAAGTGGTTTGGTCATGCCATTTGATCATCAGAACGAAGAACTATTTGTGGATACGTTACTCACAACGACGAGCTGCCATATGCCAAGCAATCAGCAATCAGTAAACATGACGTCACTTTTTCAAAAACCAAAGATTGACAGAAGTGAAATCGATTTCTTTAAAGCAACCTTGTTCCTTCCCAGCTAGGCTTCTTTGGACTGCTGGTGCTATGGGAGAACCCCGTGTGGCAGCTGAACTCCGCGGAGTTGGTGGTGCCCAACCGCAGCGACACCATCGAGTTCGCACCATCCGAGCCGGTCCCAGCACCTGAAACGGCGCCCAAAGTGGTGGAGGCACCGAAGGATGAGATGGAGATGGGTGAAATGGAGAGGAGCACAGCTGTTGGATTTGGATTACATATTAATTCATATTAAGTATAGACTGCAACCAGTTCGGAATAAATCGCTGGATGATTGCAATCCTAATGGGCGGTTTGATATGGCCCTGTGCAGGGGGGTTCCATCTGTCCTACGTGCCATGATGGACCTCCTCCTGCAAATGACATTGAGTTGAATCAATTTCCCATCATTTTGTTATTTTAACGTTCCCATCAATTTGTTGGTCTGAACTGGTTTGAATTTATATTCTTGATTCTTGATGATTATAATATCACTTTATTATACTATACTTTATTCGTTGCTTAAAGTTGTCCTTGCGGTGGTGCGGGCCCGCAAAATCTGGCTGCGGTGCGGTTGCCGAATGCTGGCCGAAGGACCAGAGATGCTGCGCGGCCGGCGCTACCTGCTGAGATCTCGTGGATCTTCAAGGAGAGAAGGGGCCCGTTTTTGTAAAAGAAATTTGCCGGTGTTAGTGGGAAAATGATGGAAAATGGGTGATCCTGTGGGTAGGTCAGTAGACATCATATGGGGATGGGTCAAAACCCTGGTACCTAGTGAACCCTAAAATAGCTGGTAAATGGATGTTCATCCCACTAAAAATGGTATTAATAGGTATTGATCCATACCCATATTGACATTTTCAGTGAGGAACTCCTATTTTTTTTTTCAGGGTTTGCAGCGAATGGGCGAATGGAAGGTGTGCGAGGGGCTGCTCCATTATGATCATCATAGATGGCACCGATGTCTTTAGGGTACTCATTTTCTTGTGTGGCGTGGTTCGGGTTAGCAGAAAGTGGACGATATTGCAATGAGGGTTTCTTCATGAATCCATCAAACGATGTTTTATGATGTATTTTTTTCAAGTACTTCACCCCACTTAAATCCCCACTTATGGTTTCTTCAACTATTTATCCATATCAACTCAAAGTTGAAGTAAATACTGAATATGGATGAATCACATATTTTCAACTCAAATTGTTTCTTCAACTGAAATGTGTCACTTTGCCCCTGAGGATCGTGCCCCGGACCCGCCGGGCTTCCAGATCTTCCGGCGGGAGGTTGAGGTCCTGGGATCTCCGGGGGACATCGGGGGACGATGGTCCAAGGGCAGCTGTGTGTTTTAAGAAGCCTCTGGTAATTTGTTACGCTGTTGAAGATTGTTGAAGCCATGGCCCAGTCGAAATTGTTGATTTATGTTGATTTACCGTTCTTTTTGTTGTTGGTGGATCTTTCCCGCAAAGTGTTTGTTTACCAGAGGCCACACCATATGAATCCCAGAGAATTTGAACATCACCTTGAGATTGGAGATGCGGGATGTTTTTCTTTAACTACGGAAAGGGATGAATTGGTGATTCAACCAGTAGAATCGCTTGAAATGATATGAATCGCCAACAACCGCAGTGCAATAGGGATTCAACCAGCAAAAAGATGCGCTGTTGACGAATCCGTTGGCCACAAACATCCACGAAACATATACCCTCTGGTTATGTCGAAATAGCTATTGAACATGGCCCATAGAAATAGTTGATTTAACCAGCTATAAAATGGTGGATCTTTAATAGTTTTTTGTATGTTTACCAGAGGGTAGGGGATCAATATACCATCTGGTTATTTAACATAGCCATGGGAAATGGCCCATAGAAATAGTTAGTTGATTTAACCAGCTATAAAATGGTGGATCTTCAATAGTTTTTTGTATGTTTACCAGAGGGTAGGGGATCAATATACCATCTGGTTATTTAACATAGCCATGGGAAATGGCCCATAGAAGTAGTTGATTTGCCCAGCTACAAAATGGTGGATCTTTCCAGTTCGTTATGTAACCGTTTACCAGATATCCCGATGTGAAGATTTGACCAACATGGGGATCACTGGAGCAAAAGTACCTCCTGGCTGACCTCAACATGGTTCAGATTGAGGAAAGCGTCAATTTGATAGGACAAATCAGGTTCAGGAATGAACTAAAGTATTAGTATCTGTAGAGAATCAGTAATTTTGATTAACTATTCGAAACTATTACTTATCCAGATGTTGGTGAATGGTTGGTGAATGATTGCTATTTATCTTTGACCATGTTGAATGGACCTTAATTCAGTACCTCGCCATTACCCCGCCATATATACGTAATTATACGTATATATTATATTATTATATCTATATATGGTTCAGCAACAAAGATGAGAGCTGCACGCCGATTTTGGAGTTTGGGTTGGCCGACCTTGAACGAAAGTGGAGTGTGTGGCACGAACTCTTGCCTTCAAAGCTAGTTCTGGCCGTGGGAAGTTGAAGTTCAGCTTGAGCTAGGGAAATATGACGAATTGTGATGAATCATGTCAGCAAAAAACACAGAAATCTCGATGGATTGGCCAGGAATCGGGGTTTCTATACCTCCAAATCTTCAGTTTGGCCAGGAGTTGCAGCGAACGAGGGAAGGCAGCGGCAAGTGGTTGATCTTCGCTGGCTTCCATGGTCTAGGCAGCGGCGTGGGGGGATTTCACACGCCAAAATGGCGATTCAACACGACAACAAAAAGGGATCGAAGCAGCAAACAGGGATTTAGCAAGTGGCCTGTGAAATGCCACATCTTTTGGGTTGAACTCCATCTACATCATTTATGAACATCCACTAGCATCCGTTCATTAATCATATGCAACAAAATCACAATCAACCGTTTCCTTACTTGATAGTAAGTCCCTTTGAAATAGATAATGTTTTGTTAAATCCTCGAAAAACATATCCCATGAATGCTTATGATGGCGATCCTATAGATAGCTGGTTGGTTGGCTCATTGTCTGGTTGGCTGCCTGGCTAGTTCGTCGCTTGTTTCAATTCACCAATTTCTATCCATTTCTACGCTTAGTTTTTCAACAGTCATAACTAAAATCATCATAATCAAGCATTTTTTATATCACCATGGTGGGAAAAAAACCTCTCATCCCCCACAAAAATCCACCGAACTTTTTTTTCTCCATCCAAACATCATCATTTCACGTTGGTCTCCGAGGCAACTGGATGTTAGGCCTCAGCAGTTCCCTGCTGTTGGCCTCGCTGATGAACCGCAGCTTCGCACATCTCGGGGGCCCCGACGTCTGCGGCTGGATGCAGGGCCCGTTATGCAGCTGGAGGGAGCTCCCCGAGAAGGCGATGACATCGGATGTGTTGGGACGGAAAAGTACGACGACTTGGAGAGGTTGAACTAACATAGCTATTGAAAATTGCCATTTATATTGGATTTACCCATCAAAAATGGTGAATCTTTCCATAGTTATGTAAACGTTTACCAGAGGGTAGAACATATCAAACAAACATGATGTTCTAAGCAAAGGAAATAGTATTTCGCCAGCAAACAATGGGACTTGGGCATGAGAAAGAGCGATTTTCAAGCACTGAACATGAGGATTTCAGCATGAACAAATTATCAAATTGGGATTTAGCGAACAAAGTGGGATTTAAGAAACCTCGCTATGATCACATACTATCCACTGAGGGTGGGTCCGGGGATAGCCCCTAAATTGTGACCCGACTGGAAAGTTTTTATTTTCCAGTAGATTGGAGCTAAAACCAAGAAAAATAGTTGAGGTGCCAAACGGTCCCTGCTTCTTGTTGTACTTTTGGTAGTCTTTCGAGCCAAGAAATGGCTGGGTTCAGCATGAGTCGTTTGGTAGAAGAGAAGACTGATCGTTTCTCGCCTCGCCTCAAAGTGCTTCAAAACATATTATGATTCAATTCAGCATAGCTTTTCCCAGTGGTCGGAGTGAAAACCTTTCACTTCCAACATCCAAAGTAGGGGACTTCAAATTTCAGGCCCAGAAACTCCCAAGGGACAAAGGTTCCTAAGGCTGGTAGACGGACATCTCCTGGATTCCACACAGAGTTGTTGCAAGCTGGGCTGCTATTGCTAACTCCAACCAAAGGTAGCAGCAACACACATGGCCTTTGCATTGCAAAATGGAGACAATGGGATCACTTGGGGGAATCCAGACTTCGGAGGTGACAGTTCTGCAGTCCAAGATCAGCTCCGGAGATTCGGGCAACAGCTCACGCATTTGCTGCAATTTTGGCTGATGGATCCGTTGTTACATGGGGTGACCCTGATCGCGGAGGGGACAGCTCGGCAGTCCAAGATCAGCTCCGCAATGTGCAACAAGTTGAGGCAACAGAGCAGGCATTTGCTGCAATCTTGGCGAATGGATCGGTTGTCACATGGGGCCATGTTTTTTGGGGTGGCGACGGCTCTACAGTCCAAAATCAGCTCCAGAATGTACAGCAGGTGCAGGGCACAGCTGGGGCATTTGCTGCAATCCTAGTTGATAGATCAGTTGTTGCATGGGGCCATCCAGATTGCGCGGGTGACAGCTCTGCAGTCAAAGATAGGCTTCAAAACGTGCAGCTCTGTTCACGCCACACAGCAGGCATTTGCCGCCATCTTAGCTGACAGATCAGTTATCACATGGGGCGATAGGGATTGGGGTGGGAGAACCTTTGCCGTCCAAGATCAGCTCCAGAACGTGCAGCAAGTTCAGTCCACAGCTGGGGCTTTTGCTGCAATCCTAGCTGACGGATCAGTTGCTACATGGGGCAATCAACTCTGGGGTGGCAATAGTTCTGCAGTCCAAGATCAGCTCCGAAATGTGCAGCAGCTTCAGGCCGCATTGTATGGATTTGCTGCACTCCCTGTTGGCACATCAATTTACAGCTCTGCACTGACAGGGGACAGGGAATGATCCAATTCCGATGTGTTAAACAGTTACATTCTTATTTTGATTTTGACGATCTTTATCCAATCACGTGCTAAGATTGCCCTGGTCCTTGCTCAAATATCATATATATATATACGTAATATTATATAGAATATACTTTATACTATATATTATGTCTGTTGATACAACTGTATGGACACTTGAAGGTAGTGCAATCTATAGAACATATGATGACATTTGCATGTACAACTAGATACTGCATGAATTTATTTAATGATACTGACTGATTTAAAACACATATTGATGGATTGGCAAAATGACAAAGTGATGCAACTGACCTGTTTTGTTGGGATCTTTCGGTTGCTGCAAGGTCACATTTTTCATTGCCAATCGCCTCTACTTTTATGCTTGAACAGATGCTAATAGCTAAGCGAGTTTCTTGTTTTGGTAATGTCCTGAGATTCACATACATTTTGCATCATTCTTTCCTGAACCATCTGTGATTTTCACCCAGTTCTTTCCTGAACATGAGGTCATTTTCACCCAAACAAAATTGGACAATGATCATTTTCCAAAAAACATGGGTGCTTTTTTTTTAAATGGATGATCCAATTCCAACGTCTCTTTTTATGATCCACTTCCGGTTTCGGCAGTGGATCAATCATCGATCCGTTTTTCGGCGGGAGTCGCAGGTGAAGGCCAAGGCGTCCAAAAAGTTGATGAAAGAGGAGGCCAACAGTTCGATGTGGAAAATCCGACCGTGAATGTAGATAAATGTCCGGGATTTCCCATGGGTTTTCCCGCAGCCAGGGATGAAATTTCGTAAATTGGTTTTTATCATGTTACATGTTTTTTTAATGTTCCCTTTTGAAAAGAACATTTGTTTTGGATCGACATTTTGATTCTGACGGTACTTCTTGTTTTGTGTTCAGGTACCTAAAATTAAGTCACCATCTTGCCTTACTTTTTGGGCAAACCTGAATCTGACGCCCATATGGCTGTGTCCAGAGTTCTGGAGTATTCCAAAGGGACCATCTTTAGCATATCCTGTGGATAGCTGCTTCAAATATCCCTGTGGATTGTACCATGATTTCCAATGATTCGCATGCTTGTACTTCGAATACAAATGAATACAGTATATATTATATATAAATATAAATAAATATCATATCATAAATATATATAAATATATAAATGTACGAATATATATATATACATATCTATGCATATATAAATAATTAAATATAAATAATCAAATAAATAAATAAATAAATATCCCATGGGCACAGCTGACATTTTCTTGATACCCACGGCTGACTAAGCAGATTGGAAACCTAGTAGTTGCAGGCTTTGCTTCTGAAGGTCGTTGAAATTCCTGAGGGCACAACTACTACAATGAACAATATAGACTTCCTCTGTACCCTTCCCATCGGGTTTTGACTTTCCATTGTCCTGTTCAAGCAGGTCCGATATTTCCTCATTTTCCTCTGTGGGTTCAACAGCACTTGTTGGTCTTGTTGCTTGTGAAATCGTATCGTTGATTTTGACGGAACATTTCTGAAGTTCGCGCTAGGTGGAGGAGGTGGACATCCTCACGAAACTTGGAGCAGAACTGGGGACCAAACCCCAACCGATGGCCCTGAAAAATGGGGAAAATCTGGGGAAGCACCAAAGTGTTTTTCATCAGGTTTCCAAGCACTGGATTTTGGGTCGGCAGGATTCACCTGGGCCTCACCAAAAACGGTAGATTGGCTGTGGCTGACCATCATAAGAGTTGAACCATCAAAAGGCACCGTGGTGATACCTTTTGATGTTTCAAAGCAGTCAGTTTTGTTTCCCCCTTCAAAGACTTTCGAAGACATTTCGTGTTCGCCAATCACCCGATGTTGACGTTCGTACATGGCGCCTGTGTGATGGACATTTTTGTGGTGGCACTGAGGATCTTTTGGAAAGGCTGTTCTTACAAGAAGCTTTGTACCTTGGAATTAGCTATGATAAGACTAAGGACCATGATGTTTTATGGTGGAAACATCCCAACCAAAACATCATTTCCAGTTTGGAATTTGTCAGAACTGAGATTTAGGGATGAATTCAGCAGGGCTGCTTTGAGGGATGTGAGCAAGTGGACGGGATTCTCGGAAACTCACAAAAGCCAAAAACATGGTTTGAACATGATGGACCCCTGACTTTGCGCAGAAGGATTCATATCAGGAGCAGGAAATCAGCATGAATTTGGAGGTCCAATCAGTCCCATGTTCCATTTCGATTTGTGACCTCCAAACCTGGTGTTGGAGGGGAAACCACAAGGTTTACCAAGACGGCCTTGGCACAGACTTGTGCCATGGGCTGCCATGGGGAAAAAGGTTGGATGAAAAATCTTAGGGGATGGTCACACAATCAGCAAAATAGTCACTTAGTCAATTACAATAGCCAACAGAAGGATTCACAATTTCATGGTGGGATAACCATATATAACCATAAGCCATATGTTAATATACACCGTATATACATCTTATGACTTATGTATCATGTGACTTGGTCATGGCACCATGGCACTTATGATTGACCCCTAAAAATACGATTGGTTTCTGATCTGAAAAACATCTTCCCGATTGACGTTGGTTACCTGTGCCGAACCCGAGGTAAAGAACTGCGGGCCAAGAGGATACTGGTGGTCTGGTCCTTAGTTTTGATCTCGATTGTTGTGCTTTTAATGCAGTATTTCATGGGAACTATCTCCAACATTTTTCGGGAAAATGATGGTAACAGATGGACACTTTCTTTGTTTCCATCATGTTTCTACAGGATTTTGGGATTCCTTGGAAGACTTTGGTGGATGTTGATCCTAGTGGTCGCCGGTACGGAGACTTCAGGAGCTTGAGATTGACACATCCCTTAACCCATCTGAAGCCCCAAAAATCATCAGGCTTCATCAGGATCTGCTGGGAGGTGAATTTCTGGGGGCATTGGCCAAATCCTGGTAGCGTTTCCTCGTAGCTGGTGAGGTCCAGTCCGGCGCATGGTTCGGCGAGATTTTGTCTCAGAACCCCTTGTACTCCCAGAGGAGACCACGCAAAACTTGCTTTGGCATTGTTTATCAAATGAGTCTTGGGAGGTTTTTCGGTGATATTAATGGGATATAATATGATATAATATATAATATTAATGGGATATTAATGGGATAATTCATATACTATTAATGGGATGTTATATGGTGATATATGATATCCCATTAATAGATATTAATAGGATATAAGCTTATTAATGGGATGTCAACCTGGTCATATAAATCCAGGATTGACATGCTGGACATGCTCAAACCAGATCCCAAATCTGTTTTTATTGATTCGTCCATCTTTGTTTCGATACATTCATTGAAGCCACAAAACCTTGAGAGCTCGGACAACGAAAATTGGGAGGCAAAAAGGCGTGCTTCTCCCTGGACCGTCCAAATACTGAACATGACAAGTCGGCACATAACTACCTTCAAAAAAAATCCGAAAGTGATGAGGTGAATCTGTCAGTGAATTTACATCAATATACACTTGATGATTGAGACACCCAGTCAAACATGAGCGGTTCATCGTCCATATGAATGTGATGGAGATTGCAAGAATTTATCTCCAACCCCAGAATTGGTTCCAGGGAAGAATCCCATATCTCCTATAGAGTATTGAACACCCCATTTCTATGATGCCACAGGTGTGGTTTTATCTTCTACGAAACTATGGTTCATGGTGTTTGATATTAGGTGGAAGGGATGATATCCCATGAATATCCCATGAATTTCCCAGTAATATCCCATCAATTTCCCATTTCCCATTAATATTCTATTATATAATATCCCAATAATATCTCACTAATTTTAGGGAGAAGGCTTGATCCACTGCAACCTCTTCGACGAAACAGGATGACTGCTGCCTTTGAGCGGCCAGCCGGCGAGGAGGCAAGTCAGATCGAATCATATCTGGGTGTCATCTAATCTGGCTCACTTTGTTTTCTTTGTGTTTGTATATGGATGTTTCTTTTTTTTCTGGCAAAATGAAGATCATAAACATGCTGCTGGGGGATTTTCCTGGCCCAATTTGATTACCGGCAGCCGACATGAACAGGTATCTTGTTGCGGTACCCAAAGAAAAGGTTACCATGGAACTATTGAACCTGGGGATATAGGATAGGGCCAAACAATGGCACCCACGTCTAGTCTCGTCGGCTTTTGCGCAACATAAACCATGGTTTTCACATCATTTTCAGGTGGTTTTCACGGCGCCACCCCAAATTCACGAAACAAAAATCGAGGTGATTCTGGACATCTACGGCCCTTTGGCGTCCGAATGCTCAGGCAACATCTTGACCTGGCGAGGTCGGAGTATGAAGATGATGCAGAACTATAGAGACTTATCCCTCTGGTAAACATAGAAAAAGCTATAGAAAATAGGCCATTTATAGTTGATTTACCTATGGAAGATGGTGATTTTCCATGGCTATGTTAGTTTACCAGAGACTTATCATGACTTATCCAACAAAGCGTCATGTCATTGACTTTTCTATCCATCAGAGGCAACTAACATCAACTCAGGCGGTGGCTGTACTCTCCTTCGGCCACGGTGCAGGAGGTCCACGCCCCTCCTTTGGAAATTAATGTTAATTGGGATCCCCCATGAGTTCCATGAAAAAGTGGTTCATAGTGATTAATTGTGGTTCATAGTGGTTAATAGTGGTTAATAGTGGTTAATAGTGGTTTACAGTGATTTGATAGTGGTTGAAGCTTCCATTTCAGTAGGATTCAACCACTTTTCTCTCGAAGCCACGAAACCATTCTGGCTCCGGGTCATTCGGGCCATTTGTTCCGACAGTGGACATTGGGATCATTGACAGGAGATCGAGCACTATATCAAGGACAACTTGTCCTGCCCTTGGAAGCATGACAGCGGCATAGAAGATGTACTTTATATGTACTGGATATTGTAATTTGATAAGAGGATAAGAGTACAAATTCAAGGTGTGTATCAATTATCATGATTTAGTATTATCCATACTATAGTTTGATTTATATGTACTGGATATTTTATTTGTACTGTTCATAATATAGTTCATGGTGTATCTAAGAGACACTTCAGTGTGTAACAAAAAAGACAAGATGATGGGAAGATATCGGAAGACATTTCCATTCTGGCAGCTCTCATGTTTGTTATCTCGCTCCTTTCGTGCTCCATCAACTGCAATTTTTTCATTGTCCAAGCATCTAGGAGTTTTTTTTTGTTAACTCCTGGATTGAACTCAATCTTTGCCGCATTCGGAAAACTATGAAAACTTGGAAGCCCAGAATCTCTTCCAACGATGTCTCCGGGATTTTCTTAAGGTCTGGTGCTCCCATGTCCGTCTGTTTCCAGGGCCGTCGGAGTGCCCAGACTCCCAGACCACCCGAAGCTTGCTGAAGGTGGCAAACTTAATGAAAAAACCCTGCCATAAAGGTCTCCAAATTTGGGGATATTATTACATATTAGTACATATTTTCTTGAAAGACCCAAATTCTAATAAATTTGTTGATAAAATTGGACGTGGTATGGTTGATGCTTGCATTTTCCAGCTTTACCACATTAGTTCCATACCAACACCAACCCCAGAGAGCCATCCAAAGGTTGGGGCTCAAGCCAAGAACTGGAACAGGGCCAGCGATGTGCGTGGACCCAGTGGCCGGAAATGCAGACAGATGATTTTTTTGGTTGTATCATGGTAGATCTTGGCCCAAATGTATCAACATGTATCAAGCCATGTATCTGTGAATGTTTTTTGGCACATGTTGACCCATTGGACTAAGATGTTCAAGATTCCCCACTGTTGCGGGAGTTGGCATGATCTGGATGGAGAAAAACCTGGGAAAACTGCTGAACGAACCAATATCCAGATGGGAGACTGAAAGATACCCGCTTGTAAACAAACATATGTGGAAAGCCCACCATTTGTAGATCATTACCCAGTAGCATCCTTGTGGGGAAATCGCACATTTGCTCTGCCAAAACCAATGCTGACCTGTTGTTTTTTTTGGAGCTGCAGGAGGTTCCATTGCACAAAAGAAGTCTCAATAGCACGGGGGACCATCAGAATGTATGGTTTATGATCTCCTCAGGTAAAAGTCGATAAACCTGGTATGGTTTATGACAATATGATTGGCTGTAGCACATTAGTCTGTGTGATATATATATATACACAATATATATGTGTTTTGGTTCCAGCAGATTTATCCAACAGTGATCCCATTTTTTTCCGAAGCCATCTTCTATCATTCTATCCATGCTAGTGACCCAACTGACCCCTATTCTTGATTGTTACCCTCCGGTAAACTAACATATATAACTATGGAAAGATCCACCATTTTTAATGGGTGAATCCACTTTCGACTGGGTCATTTTCAATAGCTGAGGGTAACCCTCCAACAGCTTCATGCACTCCGGTTTTTCGAACATGGCTCGCTGGAAAGTCCATCATTTAGAAACCGATGATTTTCCCAGCGAACCAAACCTCCATGGCTAGAAATCGGCAAATTTCCCGGCGACCAAGGCATAGATGACATGTTGGTATCTTGGCAAGACACGTCATGGGAGATGCACCAAAAATTTGTTTTGATTGGAACATTATTATAAATGGTGTTTTTTTTTTTGTATGGGAAAATCAGCCAGATATGGAGGATTTAATGGGAACCTCCTAGATTCATGGAGGTTTTAGTATGTTTTAGTGGGAAATTCATCCTTTGACAGGAGATGTTGCTGGGGAATTTTCCATTGCAAGGTCTAATTGCCAGAGGGTATCCTCATTCATGACTCTTAGGTCCCTTGAGTCCCCACCTGACCCCCAACATTTCGGTATCCAGATGTAGAAAGGAGTGGTTCCTGCGATATTTCGGACTCCGTAGTAGTTCTTCTAGACTGACATGACTCAATTTTTGATATATATATACATATACACATCATCATCATCATCATCATCATCATCATCACCATCACAGATTTTCTCATCGCCTTCATTGGACCATTGATTTTCAGAACTTCGAACAGCCCACCTCGAGGCCGCCCCATGGTGGCCGCAAGATGCTCTTCCGGTGACCTGGTGGAACTGGAGCAGTGACCAGATGGGCCTGGTTGATGAGGTATGAGCCTGGTTTATTATTTCATGATAATATATTATAATATAGTATAATATATTGTAATATAATATAAAATAGAAAAATATAATATGATACGATATAGTATAATATGATATAGTATAATATGATATAGTATAATCTGATATGATATAATCTCTAATATGATGTGATATATAATATGATATGGTATATATATAGTGCTGATCGGATATTTCACCACTAATGGGTTATAGCATGTTAGAACTAATTAGCCACAATTTTGATATGCATTGTGAGTTAGTAGCTATCCTGGCTTTCTAGAGGGTATTCAATCAATGAAGTTTAACTCTCAGGGATGCCACCATCAATGCTTGATTAGTTGTAATATAAGGGTTTATGAACTACCTGTTTTTGTTCGGGTCAATTGTCGCCCATTTTAGGTCTTCCCAGAAATAGATAGAAATAGCTGATACCGAATTTGCAGCAGTTTCATCGAACATGATGATGACTCATGAGATTTGGGGGTACCAGACAAACCGACAAACATATCTATGTGCCCCATGAAAGAGGACCAGCTGCCACACAAAAATCATCATGGCAAATCGACTGATTGGAATGGGGATTGGCTTCATCGTCTTGAAATAAGCAGCTTTGTCCCGGACTTGGATGATGGGAACAGGAAACACTCCTGGGACCCGCATTTCAAGGTAAGCACCATGGTTTCCTGAAGGTTTTCCCAAGAAAACCAACGGGACCCCGACGAAATTCATTCTGAAACCGTGGACATGTCAGGTCATCCATGTGTCTTCCATGCGAGACAGCTTCAGGCAGAAGGCACGACCATGCGGATATGACTGATATGACCATCAAAGACTGGGGACGTGACCAGGAAAATGAGTTTCAATGGGAGAAAAAAAGTGACACACCATTGGATTTTGTTTGGGCTGCTGTTGAGACAAAGCTTACTGGGTCACAAAGAAAGTCGGTGACACAAAAACCGGGGAGCACTGGACCCACGGAAGCAGGAATTTGGGTGATGTCTGACCCTAAAGTAAACTGACATAGCTGATGGAAAATGGACCGTTTATAGATGAATATCGATGAGTTACTAATCAACATGGTGATGTACCATAGCATACCATAGCTATGTTAGTTTACTCAAGGCCATTCCATAGCTATTCTTAGTGTCACATCGATTTCTTCAGCCAATTCGCCGACGTCGAGTGCAGGTCAGAAAAGCTTTCGCCCAACGCGTCATGGCCTCAGTCGCCGTCTTGGAGCGGGGATCCAAGGGAGTTTCGACAGATCGAAAAAATCCAGTGGAAAATCATTGGATAGATATACTGATATACTATTATTATTAGTAGTAGTAGTAGTCGTGTAGTAGTAGTAGTAGTAGTAGTAGTAGTAGTAGTAGTAGTAGTAGTAGTAGTAGTAGTAGTAGTAGTAGTAGTATTATCTATTATTATTATAATTATATGATTAATCTGAATGTGTTGTTCCAATCCGCTTTTGTGGCTTAAATTGTGTGACATCTCATTTTCCAATCCCCAGCTGTTGCTGAGAAATTATGTGAAATCTCATTTTCTGCCGGGTTTCATCTCAGTTGTTGCCGGAAAAGAAACATCGGATTTTTCGGCGGTCACAGCAGGTTAATGTGACCTGGCCGACCTGGGACAAGCTGGAGACCCAGGGGTTGCTGGTTGCTGGTCATTGGGTGTACCTGAAAATCTCGGGGAGTTACCACGTAGCCTCAAACAAACTTGGAATTGTTTGCTAGAGATGATGATGAAGCAGATTTATGGGTACCCAATTTTCAGACAAAGCCACTTGGAAAATGAACAGCGTGTTGAGTATAATGATTGAACATGAACAAAAACGAAAAGGAGGTTAACAGTCGACTACGTACTTGCCAATGACCCACTTTAGCATATGTTGTCCTCGGGTTGGCAGTGACCCGTTTCGATCCATTTCGTGGTTGTGTATTTGCTACTGATCCAGATCCTAAATGGTCTCATTGTCAACTCAGGATGAATGAAGTCTCAGTGGATTCAATCGCTGGGAAGGTCCCCAAAAGATTCAACTGGGACTAGGCTTGGTGAAGATGTTCCCGTAGCTCTTCAGCTGTTCCGTTTCCACTACCCTTTACAAACAAGAATCCTCGTTCCTGGCCACCTGCGAGCCATCTTACACTGGCGAACTTCTGCGGCAGAAGTTGTTCCATCTCCGAACATGGATCCGAAAATGGGGGGTATACCCTCAAGTGGAGCCATTTTCACACGGAAAATGATTATATGATATAACTAACCAGTGGATGAAGTGGATGATATACCCTCAAAAATGGCAGGTTTAAACCGCTTTCATGAGGAAAATGGTGATTAACCAGTGGATGGAAGGAGTTCTTGCCGGAAGCTGTCGGGACTCGAAGCGCCTCGAAATAACGACAGGTCTGTTGGAGGGCAGAAGGACGACCGCACCGCTTACAAGGAGCAGTGGGGATGGGGCCGTGGATGGTCATTTTGAATCCATGAGAAACGGACGTCCATAATGGGTATACACTGGGAAAATCACAAAAAATATCTAATATATAAATACGAGTCTTGATTTGCCTTGCCGTGGTAGTTCAAAGTAGCTATGGAAACGGACCATTTAGATAGGTAAATCATCGAACTAAATGGATCGATCTAAATGGATCTAAATGGATCTAAATGGTTCATTTTCCGTAGCTATGTTGAATTGCCAGACGTCTGACTCAGAAAGATTCACCATCGCTGGAGCGGGGTCCAACAAATAGAAACGGGATATGATGCCATACTGTTTCCATGGTGATCCGCTGTACTGTACTGTATACTTGTTATAATCCCGTTCCCCAGATAGACTTCACTGTCCATTGTATGAAAAGACATGTGTACAAATCCTCCCTATCCCTATCTCGATTGTTATTCCTAAAATCCACCATTTGGATCCATTGAAGTGGAATCTACTAGGGATTTTCAACGTTTTGCTGACGATCCAAGCAGATCCCCCATCTCTCGTCACAGGACATGCTCCTAACGGGTCGATGTAATGTGCTGGTGGCCCCCACGGGTGGATCCACCTACAGCTACGCTGCCACCGCCATGTTTGGATGCCTGGTTCAGCCTGAAAAGACGGGTCGATGCAGATTGAAGTACCCAACCTGGTTATGACTAACAGTTCGCCATGGTATAGATGGTTTACCGAACTTAAAAATGGTGGATCTTTCCATGGCGAACTGTTAGTCATAACCAGATGGCACTAATAAACATGGGAACTTTTACTGACTTCTTCATGTCACCCTCCTTCAGAAATGGAGATTTGACCTGGTCAAAATCTGGTCATGGTGGGGGCCCGCGCGATCACACGGACCTTGTGGGCTTCAGAATCTGAAGCTATCCATGGAGAAAACCACTTTTTGGCCATTTCCCTAGTCTCAAGTCCAGATTTCGCCGTCTGAAATCGGCATTTGAAGCATGTCAAAGGGATTAAGAGGCATCAGTCGTGCTTGAACTTCTTGCCGCACTTCCCTAGTTTTGATGTAATTGAACTGCTCAGCCAAATGTTTTTGTATGTTTTTGTTGCGATGTTCAATCTGACGACAGGCATCCAATTCTCGGGGGAGCTTCAAAGAACCATGACCGCGGTCATCTTACATCTTCCCAGTCATGGAGGTATATCAATTAGTAAACCATAGTAAACCTCTACTGGGGGATGGTCTATGATACCATGGCATTGGAGGTTCGTAAATCAGTTAGTCTAACTATGGCATTTATCTGTATAATCCTCTATGGCATTGGGTTTACCACACGATTCCCCCATTTTTTTTGACATCGATATCCCCAGCCGCGCCATGGCCGCGCCTTTCGGCTTCAGGTACCACTCCATCAGCTTACGCGGAGACTTCCGACCGCCGGATCACTGCGGCAAACTGCCAGGGCGTCCTGGGATGTTCAGCATGGTTCCTGTGCGTATTTTGGTGCTTGCATTCTTTATTTCATCTTTAGTTTAACAAGTGGGCCGTGGATCCCCAATCGACTGTCATCTTTTGTCCCATTTTTATACATTTTTCTTGTTGACACTACGAAACAAGTGCACACGGCTACCCAATCAGACTTACCGTCTAATTTCCCTATGTTGTTTTGTGAAGCACCCCATCTCTTTAATCCATTTAGGTGGCTCGAACTTTCAAAGCTGTTCTTCGATGTGCTTGAGGCCGACGCTGCCATATAGGAAGCTTTTTCCAGAGCCCCGCGCGCAGCGGGAGAGCCCAGCCCCGAGGTTTCGGACGGTGATAGCCAGCTAACTTGAGGGGTTGGAGATTTCCATGGTCTTTAAAATTCATTTCTTGATTTATTTTTAGATATAAATAGTTATAGAATGTTTTAGATATGTTTGGCTATTTTTACATGTTTTTTAGATATTTTCAAATGGTTTTCAGCTGGTTTCCATTGGTTTTTAGGCGTGTTTTTTTAATTTTTGTTTTCTATCAACATTTTGCTTTTTCAATTGCCATCTTTGATTCCCTCTGGGGTGTTCCGAGACTGCGCCTCAGTGGTCAACGCGGACACAAACATGGCAATTTCAAATCCAATGAAATCCCCGAACTAAATGGAGGATTATAGCTGGGAGAATCATATATAAATGAGGGATTTTCCAGCCATGTTTGATTGCCAGAGGGCAGATATTAGATATTCATTGATATCATCAATCACCATCAATCACCATTAATCACCATGAATCCACCATGAATTTCATTCCAGTCCAATGATTTCCCAGAAAAAAACGGGTGTTTCACCTTGCCTCAGGTTGGATCTGGAAAAGAAGTGCTCGAAAAAACCTCGTTGCATCTCAGGCCCAAAGGGTGGAGAGACAGACTCCGAACGCGCGAACGCGCTATGCGATTGCACATGAGTCAGCTTGTTGGTGGTTGGTAGAACCAAAAAAATATGGCTTCGAACATGGTTATATTGTATAATGCTGTATATATATACATTGAACTTGTATTATTTCCGGTTTCAAACGACAGTGGTTATATATTCGATTTCAAATCTGCAGCAGGGTGCTCATCCACAGCGGATGATGAACCCCAATGGTGGCTGATGTTCTTGGATGGGTTCAAAACACACACGTTTTGAGTGAAGTGTCCAAAAAAAACTTGCTTCCAAACAGTGATCCTATGTCATATGTCATCCTGAACGGTGGTTTCTCGCACTTTCATTTTCCATTTGTACGTGGCAAGTTGATCCAAACTGGTCCAAACTCATGTTCTTTGAGATCCGTTTGCGACCACCATCCATCCTCCCCCGTCCCCACGGCACGGCCAGACCACAAAGATGAAGTAACGCTGCCCTGGGAGCGACGAAGCAAAAGGGCTGCGCGATCGGCCAAAAAAGTACGTGTGGAGTTTCCCAAGTGCTCAGTTCAGTGTGTTCTGGATAATTAATGGATGATTAATTAATGGATGATTGCCCATTAATCATCCATTAATCATCCATAATCTGGTCGATACCTGGATGGTATGCCCATTGAGTATACATTGATTATACAGATGCAACTGTTAATCCATGTTTGTGATCGTCCCAAGAAACTCTTGAGAGTCAGTCACATCTCTTTTGTGGATGTTCCAGCCATTGCGAATGCATACGTGATTATATGATTAATATATATATATATACATACAGTATATATATAATAATATATATATATATATATGATCAATCATGATTATATATATATATAATGATATTATATGCATTGATTGTTTTTGGATACTAAAATTCGTGGATGTTGCAGCCACTGCTGGTTGGTTCACTGGTTATGAATGACTCCAAATCATTCCACTCCCCCAAAGATAGCTCATCAATAGTAGAACTGACCCGAAAGTTGTGGTCCTTTTGATGCCCCAGATGCCTATTTAATCCAAATTTTCATCCTATTTTCATAGAATTGGATGATGGGAAAATTTACAGGAAACCCCTATATTTGGTGGTAAAAACCATGGTTTCCGGTTAAGATTTTCCCTTAAACCAATCCATTGATATTTACCTGCGACCCAGCAATGACCGACACCTCTACTTTCGGCACCGTGACCGACGGGTCCAAGTCTCAGCCCGGGAAACCTGGCCTCGCGCCAGATGCGGATCCAGATCAAACGCAGCCTAGCGAGGACAGATGATTTTTCCGCGGGGTCGATGTTGTGCCACACTAGGCACCAGTGTTGACACTAGTGGTGCCCCCCCAGTTGTAAGATGGTTTATAAACCCCATTAACTATAGTTATATCTACCATAGACCATAGAGACTTCACATGCCATCAGTTTGCCAGTTCCATGGCAGCGAGGATGTCAAAGACCTACAACCCGTACAGCTCATCCTTTAGAGTCCACCATGGGCAAGAGGCACTTAAAAAAGTGCTGCGGTGGATCGTGGTTTCCTAAGAATCCTAAGAAAACTGGGTGGTCTCTTGTTCGTGCTGGGTCAATCTAGAACTTTATCTTTTGAAGAGGTTCTCAAACCTCCAAATGTGATACCCAGTCTGCCACAGCGATGCCAGTGAATTTTCACGTGCTGGAAATTGCCATCCCGCTTTTGGATGCTGTCCCTGCAATTTCAGCATCCTTAATACCAAATAGGCCCAACACGTCCCAATATTTACATCCAGACATAACATAACATGACCATACTGCCAATTTTTAGGATGTCAAAACCAGGGTACTAGCGAGGACTGAGCCATTCCAAAAGGGACGTCTAGTGGAAACACCAAACATCTCAATGGAGAGGTTCACCAGAAATGGCCCAAACATGCCAAAACCGTCAATACCTTGGACGATCGCTTGGGGCCTTCCACGACTTGAAGTGGATCCAAGTCGGCCTTGTTAGGCGGCAGCGCAGCCGCCGAAGCCCTTCCGTCTTCCGGACAAGTTCTGGGAACCGACCCCTCTGCAGGCCGTGGGGGTACCCCATGGGGACCGATGGAATCACGTGGATTACCAGGTTCGTGGGGGTTATACCATCCCCAAACTTGAAGCATAGGAAGCTTGCCACATCATAGCACCCCCACTGGAAAAATATAGAAACCTAAATTCCCAATCCCAAAATGTTAGTTGGTTATCTAAGTTGTCCTATTTCCCCCCTATTTTAAAGTCCCTTTCAAATTAAAATCAACCTGACAGTACACCCCATCTGAAGCCTCTGGACGGAGAGGTGCAATTGGCCAACGAGCGGATCACCTTTCGCGACTTGGACATCATCCAGCACTTCCTGGCAGACAATGGGCCGGACGCTCAGATGAGCGGCTATGGGGATGAGACAAGATTAAGCAACTCAACTGGTTGGAGGTTTGGAACATTTTTATTTTCCATTTCGGGATTAATCCTTCCCATTGACAAACTCATATTTTTCAAGATGGTTAAAACCACCAACCAGTCAAGTATTCTGAAGTTCCGTAAATTCTCATGGCTTTTTCTTCGTCTCCTGTAATTCTTTGATATTATTTGATGATTTTTGAGCGATGGTCAACGGTCAACTTGATTTGGCGCGCGTGGAATCTCCAAGCTGGAAAGTCCCAGAATATGTACTTCACGCCTCGAAAAGCCAACCATTCTTTAGTATCAATGGGGTAGTAGAACCACAATGAACCACCCAAAGTTCAGGAAGTTTCTTGGCAGTATGCCTTCACATTCATAGTTGCTGTAACATATTTGAAGCTAACGACAGGAAAATCGACGACGAATCAATGGCTCAGGAGCTTTGGCATCTTTCAATATCTTTCACATGGCGGCGAAACATATGCGAGGGATGGGAAAGCGTGGCATGTCCCATGGTTTGTTCCTTCTTTGCCTTTTGGTGCTGTGTATGCGGTCGCCGATACTCTGCCCTGCGTTTGGGATGGCTGGCAAAGATTCGTTCAGCAAAGATTTGCCAAAAAGATGGCCGCAGATAGTCTTGTCAGATCCAAAGAAACTTGAGAGGATTGCTTCTCATTTGCGTCAGAGGCCTTCTTATGGTGAATCTACGTGGAGCTTGTTCGCCAGGCTCTTGCGTAGAGTTGTTACGACCCTTTATCCAGATGCACAGATAAAGCTAGAAGGTTCAAACAGAGACGGCACCGCGCTCCATGGGATCTCTGATTTTGACGTATGGATAGACACGAAAGTGGCACTCGCCAGGGAAGATCGCCGCCAGTTGTTCGATAAGCTCTTGAACGAAGGTGGATATGGGTGTTGTATCAAGCCTAGGCATGATGGAATCGGCCGCAAGGCCATGAAATTTCAAATCCAAGAATCCGAAGATGATGATCCAATCAACGTGGATGTTGTTTGCGTGAATATGGATCATGACATTGGTCTTGATGAACATGACTTCCCAAGCTTCACTCGAAGCCCCTCAAGGAAGAAGGCGCGACTCAGGGCGACAGAGCATGTCCGCAGCTGCCCAAAATCTGCAGCTGCTGTTTTGATGATGAAGGCCTTCACTTTGGATGGGAAGCGCTCTCTGATCCCAGGTTATTTCCTCAATCATTTTGCTCGGCGAATTTGTGAGCACACTGCGCATACAAGCTCCACACTGTTCTACACCATGGTGCAGCATTTTCTTTCATTCTGTGAGCTGCAAGAAACCGCTGACTGGTCGGCATATCCAGTGCCTGAATGGCATGGTTCTCGCTTCCAGCGGATGATTCTTTTGAGGACACGCCAATCTGGTTTCCAGGTCGTGCCTCAGGCCGATGTGATCGACTCCGAAATCTTGTTGGATTTGTGGAAGGATTGCGTTGACTACGACTGGGCTCACCCGGGAGCAACTAGATCAGCCAGGCTCCGCAACGTCTTCAGACGTGCATCACGTGCGTTGCGTGAGTCGTTAACTGCAGTCATGGATAACGATCAAAACTTCATACGTGAACATGAGTCCTTAAAAAGATGTCCTGAGAATCTTTGGTCCAAATAGCGAAGCGACCTTTTGGGCGGTGTTGCGACAAAGTCCGTAGAGGCAGTCTGGTTTTTACAGGCATCTGACAAAGTCGTACCTGTTTTAGGAAAAAATCGTGCCTTGGGGAAGTGTGTTTCGCAAAAGTCGTGCCTTTAGCAAGAATGCATAGGAACTCTGGAGTTTGGATATGTAACCCGTTTTCTTATGAGATCACGTAGCTTATCACTATTAGCATGCAGAATTCCAGGCTGTGGGTATGTTGATTAGTTATAGGTAAGATGGCGTTGAGCTGGTGATTTGATGTTTTTGGATGTTCGTCCCAGATGATCCTGTTTTTGAATTTCAAGCTTCTATAAGCTTCTTGTCTGCTTAATAATAAAGGATGTTGAAGGTTCCCCCCACCAGAAGCTGTCAATTCAACGGGTGATTCTCGATCTAGCCATTTTGCTGGGCCCAAACCTTGACTATGATGGAAACCCCAAGCACTTCCTCGGCACATGCTCAGGCCCCACCAACGGAGCCAAAAAAGGAATTCGATCTTGAATCCACAGATGATTGCATTGAATTCATAGTTGCCCACTGGGGTCCCAATCGTCCTGACCACCTTGAAGAGGTGGCAAGTTTTTTTCTGAAAGAGCTGCGTGGCAAAGCATCCTTTCGCATTTGATGCAGTGCGACGTGATCAAGTCTGGGATCTTGAAAACCAAGGAAGCCAGGCGCAAGTGGTACGAAGCATGGGCGATCAATCGGAAAACCCGATTTGTGAAATTGCCTGACAATTTGCCGAAGTGACCCAGGGAATAGAAAAATAACGATGCAGAATCCCAGCGTTGACATGCAGGTTGCACACGAGAATGACATTATAAGAGAGTAGAACATCAATATTTTATACCCATGAACATATCCTCTATAAAATGACAGGGGTCAAGGTTTGCTATATTTTGTTTTATGCACCTCCAGCGGCACTCCTTCAGGGGGTCACTCACCCCACTTTATAGTGATTTTAAGGTTGTAGGTGAAATCTGTCGAGATTTGTTCAGGTTTTTGCAGTGCAGCCATGATCCAGGTTGTTCTTATCCATAGCCATTGATCATTTGATCAAAGATGCCTCGGGTGGGGGCACAACCTCTGAAAGGGAGCCCGGCCCTGTGCCATGTGAAGACATGCTCAGGGAAGATGGGCAAACCATTTCTTTGCATTCCTTCATTTTGGTTCCAATGCCGCCCAACTGCCACCACACAAAAGGCTGGCTTCAACCTTTCAACCCACCATGAAGTTGTTGATTGAGCCAGCATCTGCCATCCTTTTGCATTCCTTGATGCCAGCCCTGGCGTTTCAATGGGCCATTTTGGAATAGTGCGTGGCTACTTGTATGATTTCCAAGTGCTGCCACTATAAAATGGCTGGCCTGAACCTTTCAACCCACCATGAAATTGGTGATTGAGCCAGCATCTGCCATCCTTTTGCATTCCTTGATGCCAGCCCTGGCCTTTCAATGGGCCATTTTGGAATAGTGTATGGCTACTTGTATGATTTCCAAGTGCTGCCACTATAAAATGGCTGACCTCAACCTTTCAACCCACCATGAAGTTGGTGATTGAGCCAGCATCTGCCATCCTTTTGCATTCCTGGATTTTGCTTCCAATGCCTCCAAATGCAAGCCCTGGCCTGTCAATGGGCTATTTTGGAACAGCGTGGGCTACTTGTATGATTTCCAAGTGCTGCCACTATAAAATGGCTGGCCTCAACCTTTCAACCCACCATGAAATCGGTGATTGAGCCAGCACCTGCCACCCTTTTGGGTTGAAATTGCCTGGAAAGCTGGGTATTCAACCCCATCACCCATTTCAAATCGGGGTGGTGGGTTGAAGCTAGCCATTTGATAGTGGCTAGATTTAGGACTGGCTCAATCACCAATTTCATGGTGGGTTGAAAGGTTGAGGCCAGCCATTTTATAGTGGCAGCACTTGGAAATCATACAAGTAGCCCACGCTGTTCCAAAATAGCCCATTGACAGGCTAGGGCTTGCATTTGGAGGCATTGGAAGCAAAATCCAGGAATACAAAAGGATGGCAGCTGCTGGCTCAATCGCCAATGTTATGGTGGGTTGAAAGGTTCAGGCCAGCCATTTTATAGTGGCAGCACTTGGAAATCATACAAGTAGCCACACACTATTCCAAAATGGCACATTGAAACGCCAGGGCTGGCATCAAGGAATGCAAAAGGATGGCAGATGCTGGCTCAATCAACAACTTCATGGTGGGTTGAAAGGTTGAGGCCAGCCATTTATAGTGGCAGCACTTGGAAATCATACAAGTAGCCCACGCTGTTCCAAAATAGCCCATTGAGAGGCCAGGGCTTGCATTTGGAGGCATTGGAAGCAAATCCAGGAATACAAAAGAATGGCAGATGCTGGCCCAATCAACTATTTCATGGTGGGTTGAAGGTTTAAGGACAAGTAGCTCACACTATTCCAAAATTGCCCATTGAAAGGCCAGGGTTGGCACTGGGCGGCATTGGAAACAAAATGAAGGAATGGCAAAATCAAAATGAAGGAATGGCAAAATGGTTTGATTCTAAGTGAGGTGCTGAAATCTGTTGACTTGCGCCTTGACCATTTGTAAAGGGAACCAGTCATTTTATAGAGATTTTATAAGTAATTTCCAGGTGTTCTGGGGTCAGGCCCCCTCAAAATATAGTGTTTTCATTTGGGTTGGGGCCACTCATTTTATAAGCAGTGTCTAGTCATTTTATAGTGAAAACCATTTTATGTCTATAAAATGGCTTGCAGGACCCCCTCCCGTGTATGTTCATAGGGATAATATTTTCATCAGTCGCGTTCCATTGTGTTTCATGTTTTTTTAATGTCTGAAATGCATGGTGACACTTTTATTGAGGACAGCGTTCCATGCAGAAAAGCATTTAGGCATGACTTAGGCATGACTCCTTGGATACAGCGTTTACAATGGTAAATGCCATTCAAAAACACGCTAGGTATGACTTAGGCGTGACATTGTCGTTTCCCGTATATCTTGGGCATGGTCACCCCGCTCATACAAGGGCTTGGTATGGTTTGGTACGTACAGTATGTTGAATAGAGTTTTGATTCCAAGTCAGGAAGCAAAAACTTGACCATCCCGAACGGTGCAAAAATTGGAGCGGGCCAAGAAATCCCATGACGGATCCATGGTGCTGCTATATATGGTAACATGGATCCCATCAATATACCCCCAATGTTAGCATTAATATACCGGCACCATGGATCCGTCATGGGAATTATGAACCATCCCCCAAGGGGTCTGCGTCCTGAGCCATCGGGGAATCGGGGCCCAGGTATATCTTGCCCCGACGGACCACCATGCTTTCGCGGCGAAAGCAGCAGGACAGGCCAGCTGAGCCAGGGATCAGTGACGATCCCCCAGCAATTACAAAGCTGGCAGGTTCAAACATGTTCAAACGGCATATATAAATAGATACCATACATACACTAATTACAAAGTGTATGAACACTGTGATTGTATGTATATATATATATAATCATATAATCATATATATATAATATTATATGATATTACATCATATACATGTAGATATTTATAACAGAGATTATTATATATGGGTTGAAACCACCAACCAGAAACACCCAGTCTGATGGGGCCACTAAACCAGGGTGTGTAGCCAACAGCGATGAGTTTCCAACTCTTGGTATGATTAAAGGCAGAAATACCATAAGGAAAAAACATGGTGTCATTTCTGCAAAATGTTCCCATTAAGAAAAACATTGTTGCTTTCCAATAAAACGAAGTACCCTCTGGTAATTTAACATAGCTATTGAAAATGACCATTTATAGTGGATTTTCCCATTAAAAAATGGTGATTTTCCATAGCTATGTTAGTTTACCAGAGGGTATCCTCTTGAATCGCTCCTAATGAGAAGATGTTATCCCCAAGGTTTTTCCCTGGTGCTTCCAGCTTGCACCTCGCAGGAGTTGGTCAAAGCGGTGATCACGGCTCAACACATGTCCGACGGCATGGTGGGATGCGGGACCTATTGGTATATATATATACTATGTATTATGTAAATATTATGTAAATATTATGTACGAAGGACATATATGATATATATATCAACATGGACATACAATATATGATATATATGATATATATATATATGATATATATGATATATATGATATATATGATATATATATATGATATATATGAAATATATGATATATATGATATATATGATATATATATATATATGATATATATATGATATATATGATATATATGATATATATGATATATATGATATATATGATATATATATATGATATATATATGATATATATGATATATATGATATATATGATATATATGATATATGTGATATATATGATATATATATATTAAGCACTCAACAGCAAACATGGACATTTTTTCCCACGCAAATGTGGATTCAAGTGCCTAATTTTTAGATTTTATGACCGGCCTGGCAGAAGCTGGTTGGCAACCACAGGTCCACCATGGGTAAGTGAGCATCCGAATATACATCTTTGGGGTGCGGAAATCATTGAGATCCGACAACGCCAACAAACTCTTGTCTTGGCAGTCTCCTGAATAGTACTTCCTGAACTAATGGATAGAACGAAGTGATCTCAAAATATCTCAAAATGATGGATACCACTGCGAAGCCTGAGAAACTGACACTAAATGCTTGAGTTGGTCGAACATCTTCAATACCAGGGTGGAACAACCAATCATCATGTCTAGTTGGTGGTGGAGGCAGACGTGAACTGCACAATCCATTGATGTTCTGGCCTGCGAGCAGGTTCTAGGAAGCTGTTTGGAGTGTGATTTGCATACCATTACCCTGGCGTAAACATACAGAAAGACGTGGAGAACCCTGGCTGTTTCGGTGTGAAAATCATTTACAAATGGTGGGGTTTCCACACCTTTTTGTATGTTTACAGGAGGGTACCCAGTCAGGCTCAACTGCTTATTTTGGCAAAGCACACATCTGCCAGATCTAACTGATCTAATGCGGGTCTACACAATGGAGAAATATCACGACATTGTCTCGCCCACTGCAAGCTATTAACCCTCCTCACAAACCCTGGTTGAGGTATCAGATGTCCTCATTTTGTGGTCCCATTGATGTAGGGTTGGTGGTTTGGAACATTTGGATTATTTTTCCATATACTGGAAACAATAATCCCAACTGACGAACTCATATTTTTCAGGGGGGTTGGTTGAAACCACCAACCAGTGTAGGCTTGTTTATTATGTGACTGGGACCAAACATGACTCCCATCATGGTCGAATCATGACGGAATCAGGGCTTTGCTGCCCTTCCGCACCAAGCCACGAGACTACCAGGCGCCATGGATCGGAAGATCGGAAGATGGTGTACTGAAAATGATCAAACGGGATAGTAATTATATTATCATATATGATTATCACATGTTAAATCTATATGGATATGGTTGATAATGGAATTATATAGTATTATCTAATGGAATCTATATTAGGATATTTGTTGCGATAAATGGTTAAGAATTCAGAATGGATTCTTGGCAATATAAGATGATATGAGATGATACAACGCTGTCTTTAAGTGTGCGAGGTTCCATCTCTGGCCACTTGATGGTCCTTATATTTCAGTAGAAGAACCAAACGTGTTTGATAAACCCATGTAGCCACCTTACAGTAGGAACACGAGAGGTCAATCATGGGACCTTGATTGGTGTTTTTCTCTGAAGCTGGCGGCCTCACTCAAAACCATTTGTTTTGTTTGGGAAGATCAGTTTTTTGAGGATCAACCAAACTGGGGCACCCTGATGGTCACGGGTAGGGCCTGTTCTTTTCAGCCGCCTGAATCACAACCCCGTCCAATCAAACCCTCAAATATTGGAGGATCAGCATACGATCAAAAAAATTGACCAGGAAACCTCGAATTTTCTTGGTAGCTTCAACATCTTCAACCAAGCTTTTTCTACAAAATCCCCAAAATCTCACTGCTTCCATCCTCATTTGCACCATTTTTTTCCATTCGTTTTCCCCATGCTTTCCATCCACCGTCAGCAACTCGCGGGCCGCGTTTCGCGGGGAGGTGATGCCCTTGATGGATCCCTTGCAGTGGATGGCCGATCGGCTCTTTGATCGAGTCCGTGAGGCCCGGGGGATCCCAGGGGTGGCCTTGAAAAGACGACCGCCGACGACAGCTCTATATGGCAGTGTGTCAAAACCTTGTACCCCTTCTGTTCACATCAAAATAGCTGGGATTTATGGATGTTCATCCCCCTAATAGCTGGTATTTTCATAGGTATTGATCCATACCCAGACAGATCTCTGACTGGTGCTGTTACCCTCTGGTAAACTAACAGTTTGCTATTGAAAATGGCCCAGTCGAAATAGTGGATTTACCCAGCTAGAAAATGGTGGATCTTTCCAGTTCGCTATGTAAGAAATTACCAGAGGGTAATGCTGGTGGGTTAATGCTCTTGAAATGACCATGGTTGGGAAACCACCTAGGATAAGGACCGGCGAAGCCGGGCCATGCTACAAGTGATGCTGGGAGCCCTGGAGACCGAACTCGGGTTGAAACTCGATGTTTTTGGGTACCGAAAGTGACCAATTACTGTTGAACGTGGATGAACCTGGTACCCTCCATGTTTACAAACCAGAGTTTAGTTAGTCAGTTAGTCCTTGGTTGACATTGCACTCACTGCCAACACACCAGAAACGGGATGTGGCTCCAGAGTCAGTCGCACGTGAACTGCCTTCATTCACAGGGTGCAAATGGGTTAAAGCTTTGCTGTTCCCTTCAAAGTGTTGGTTGCAGAAAAAACAATTGGGGAAATCTGCTGCTCCTTTTCAGCTGAAGTTGTTTGAACCAGAGAAGACATTTTATAAACAGACGGCATATTTGCAGATCCATCCTCCCCTTCACAGGATGGAACGGTATCCCGAGCTGAACTACCGGAATTTCCTGAAGCATGAGGCGGGCTAAAGCCGACGGCTTCAGCATGTCCTTCAGTGGGATACCTCAACCGCTGGTTTCCGATGCGCCCGGCCTGGCCTTTGCCGTTGTTTTTTCATGAAACAATGTTACTGTACTTGGCTGGTTCCGCCAGACACAGAACTAGAGAGATGTCATTTTCACTTGACTAGGAAAGAAGGGCAGTGAACATGAGTGAATTGGCAGTTAACTTTTTGTCTTATCACCATTTGTTCCAGCAACCTGGATCCAGCCGGGGTGACCTTCCAACATTGCACAGCGCAAGACATTTTTGGCTCTTCCCGGTGGGTCAGAGTTGCATTGCCGCCGGGGACGACACATTCGGTGCAGGATGGTGCAGGGAAGCTGGAAAATCGGGGGCTCCAAGGTCATAAAGCACCAACAACTACTGCTGCAATAGGGGCTTTGTCACATTTTTTCACCATCTATTCTTGGGGGGTCACCTTTGGATACCTTTAGGGGGTTGGCTGAATACCCATGGATGCCCCATGGATTCATCTGAAGCAACAAAAACTGGGGACAATTAGAGTTGAACTATCAATGAAAGACCTCATGAGACCAGGGATTTTGGAAGATATCAATATTGGACACTGTTTAGCAGCAAAGTGTGTCGGCCATTCTTGGGTAGCTAAGCACAAAACAGAGAGGCATTTATTGGTGCGGTACAGCGCCGATTTTTTGCAGAGAGCCTTCAGTGTGAAACCTTTTATGGGTGATTGATAGGTCAGGTGATGCTTAAAGGCTCAGAGACACGAACAGACATCCACTTGTCGGACTGCCACTGGAAGGGCAAGGGACAAATCCTTACCATGGGGGGACCAGAGATGTCAGCGACTTGGGAGGTCCAAAATCATTTCACCTCTCAGGCCATGAGTTTGATTGTTCTTTCATCAATTTGACACTCAAAAGCATGCATTGTCATTTTTTTCATTTTTTTAAATTTTCTCCTGAATACTTTTCGATTTTTCCTTGGGTGTGGTTGACCTATGTTGAACATTTCATTGCGCAAACTTCTCAACGGCAGGAACGATGGGAGCCCTGCCAGGAGCTGTGACTCTCTGCGAAAATCCAGGGTTCCTGATATGGGTCTAGCACCGAAAAATATGATGATACCCTGTGGGTTACAACATTAGTTTATATTAGTATACATTAGTTCATTTGGTGATATTTCAAGTGGCATTGATATAAACGGATATTGATTGGATAGAACTGCCAACAATATAATGTTTTTTTTGTTAGAGAGTTGGAATACCCATGAACAATCATGAAATGGGGGCACGCTTCATTTTCAGACACATCCTAATTTCCTTTATCACCTTCGGGAGTGTGGTCAACTACCATATTTGACCACCAGAAACAGCAACTCGCAATGAGATCGGAGGACTCCTTGGAAATCTGGGGATGAAACGTCATGAAAAAGTCTTTCAAAGTGACCAAGACTCCTGCGGTATCCTGCAGTTCAATATTGCAGCTGCTCTCAATGTGACCAAGAGTCACTGACCCAAAGTCATAAGATTCTCAAAAGGCATTGTAGCCCCCAACTGCCCAAATACATAGGTTGGGGCCAGTGGATCTCTCCTTGACCTGGTGATTGTCGCTTTGGCTCTAGTGGGGTGCATCCTGTGCAAAGATGGCGACGCTTCTAGTGACCACGATGCTCATCTCAAGCTGGGATGGACTGAATTAGGTCCCACGAGACTTTTGAAAAACCAAAGTAATTTTGCGTTTTCTTTTTTTTTCAATTTGTTCTCCGGACAAGTTCCATGTTGGACTTCAATGATTGTGACCCATGTGACAAGTTGATACAAGTTGTCCGTGGAGTGCACCGGACCGCTCCCGTTCCCCGTCCGGGTATTCATCGAGGCGTCCCGAGCTCTCCAAATCCACACGACGGAAGGTGCGATGATAGTGGTCTATTAGCAGTAAAAAAATCTTAAAAAATCAACGGTAAAAAACTTGTACCCCAGGTCTATCCCTAAATCTATTAGCACTTTATAGGGGGTATTAATAAACCATAGACCATATGTAAAATTGATCAACAATCCAACATTACAAGAACATACATGTTTGGGCTTTTCGAAGACCTGTGCGAAAAAAGATCATCGGTGAAGCACTGTTGGATGATGTTTTGATGGTTTCTCGTGGACACGAGTTTGAAAGGAAAACACAGCTGTCCACTAAATGGGCCATTGATCATTGATCAGGAACTCTCCAAAGCTACCATTGATCAGGCTTGATCACGATTGATCTTGCGCCGTTGATAGGAGAAGCTGCCCACGATTCGTGAAGATGAATGCGAAGATTTGGAGCTGGAAGCCTGCAAGGTGGAATTCACCATAATTCACCTCAAAGCTGGGCCTTTTTTTTCCCACTCAGCAACAATTAGACGAACTGGGGATGCCAAAACCAGCATCGGGTGCTGCTTTTAGCAGATGGTGGAAACCCGGGGCGAAGCAACTGTGTTGGATGAAGTTTACATAGGATTAGCCTCTGGTAAACTAACATAGCTATTAAAAAAATGGCCATTTATAGTGAGTTTTCCCATTAAAAATGGTGATTTTCTATAGTTATGTAAACGTTTACCAGAGGGTACTAATGGATTCAGTCAGATAAGTCAGACTGTTCGATGAAGTGCTGGTCGCATGGCCATGTTGCAGAGCTGCCCATGATAACGGTTTGGTTCCTTGAGGTTTCACTACAATCGAGGAACATGTCATACCCCCAAGATATTCCAGGATATTCTCACAGATAGATACACAGGATATGGCCAGGAGAGTACACTATATCTTGGTCCAGGATATCTCACACACACATATATATATATATATGTATTCATAGAATATACATACACATATAATATATTCATAGAATATTATAGATACACTACATCTTGGGATGACAGGAAGGTCTGGTTCCTTTTGGCCAGATACATATTTGGCCACGCTTTCAGGTGCAAGAAAAGCTGAGTCAGACCTTTGGAGATCTCTCAGGCAGTGATCCTCAAAATCGGGGCTGTGACCAAAGGGTATAGGATGGGATACGACCTGACAAACATATGCAAACCTGTCATACGATTCACATATGATCCATGAAACAATGTGGATCTACTATGATCTACCCAGAGGAAACGATCCAATCTGTGCAATTCTGCGCACGATCCAATCACTGGAAGGGCTTCGTTTCGTCCCAGATTTGGGTGGGTGCACTGATGATATGATCATTTCGTTGCCGGTTTTTTTTTCTACTGTGATAAACCAAATCAGATTTTCCTGATCATAGTTTACCACTACCCAGGGTGTATCTATCTTATCTATGTGGGTGTGTCTGAAAATGTTGTGTACCCCTAAACTTTACCCTTTTTACCCAATGGTTTTGCTGATCATTATCCCGTTTTTAAATGGCTATTTCATTGGGAAGATTAACCCAACATTTTCAGACAAAGCCATGTATCTTTCTGTCCAGGAGAACCATCCCAAGCGCTGGCGAAGGACATTGTGACGTTTCTACAGGCCGTAGTGGAATGGGAAACCAGAAAACTGATTCCAAGCTTGAGAGTTTCCTGAACTTCCATTCCTAACATTACATGAATTGATTTACATGTGAGATTCAAGAGTCACAGGAAATTGGAGGACTCTCTTCGGAAGTGGTTGATGTTTTTTTGGGACATGTTGCAAGGCCAGCCCTCTTTTGAAAGGGATTTTGATTGTGTTTCAAAATCTAAGAGGTTTCCACATGTTTCCACATGTTTCCACATGTTTCCACAACAAAATAGGTTCTAAACTCCAACTTTTCATTCCAACATATCCATTTTGGTCGCCTGGGAAAAGCTGAAGAAGTTCCAATCTCAGTAGATCCTTTTGGACCAGGGCGCAAAGCAGATGGAGCGCACGCAAGCCTTGCAGTTTCTGGCACCCAAACTTTCCCAACTGGCACAAAGTCACCTGGAAAAAACGATGAACGGTGGCTTTGTGAGGGTCATTGTGGTATGTGATCCTGCCAAGGTGATCCTTTGATTGCCAGAGTCAAACCATGGCTTTCAGGACATCTGGGGGCTTTTTGACATCAGATATGAATAGAGATACAGTATCATTGAACATGTTCGCTGTAACCCCACGTTTGCCAGCATCGGATCCGGCATATCCTTTGACATGCTCAAATCCCTGCGTAAGGCTAGCGTTTTTTACTTTCCGAAACCATCCAAACCCTAAAAAATCCCTAAAACCCTAAAAACCTGAAAGCCTAAACCCTAAATTAAAACCCTAAATCCTAAAAACCTAAAGTCAAAATCGTTGCGTATAGCCAGCGTTTTCATTCATCCTTTGGTGACAAGTATATGATATTGTTTGGGGGTGTTATTTGGGTGTGGGCGAACGTGGGGTTTGGCGCCAACATGTTCTTCACGGACACTATAACCCCAAATGGCTATGGCTTGCAGTTTGGTCTCCGAAAAACAGGTGATCACTTTGATTCATTTTGAACACGACTTACTGGTGCTAAACGTAGGGAATGATCTATAATGATCTATAATGATCTATAATAACTATCAATTTGATAATCCCAGCAACCCATCCATTCCAACCCATCCATTCCCTAGGTTTAGCACCAGTAAGTCGAACACGAAGCATCCCACAACTGAGGCGATTCCGGCGCGCAGATTGCCCGGTGTGCCATCGATGTCGCTACCAGCCGCGACTCTCGGAGCTCTCGGGTCACAGCGGGGGATGATGGGCTGGGAGGGTTGGGAGTCCCCTGAAAAACCACGCTGGGAAGAGCCAAGAATAGCTGATTTTACGGGAGAGTTACTCCGAAGATAGCCATTTTTTTTTGGTGTTAGGATGTGTTAGGTGTCCAAAAAACATGAGGAAGTCACTGGTAGGGGGGATTAGTAGCTGAGCTAAGATGCCATGGGCTATAGTTTTCTCAGAGCAATAGCTCAGAGCAATAGGACAGTTGTATCCAGTTGTTGCAGTTGTTGCCCCCTCATGTTTCCTATCGAAGTGTTTTTGTCAACGTATCATTTCTGGGTACACAAAAAACGAGGGAAAGCATCTCCAGAAGATCTTGAAAAAAAGTACGTCCTGGTGAAAACGCCAATTTTGAGAATTGGCAACAGAGAGATGAAGATGTGAATCAAATAGACTAAATAGACATGCAGATATCAGGCAACAAGAAAGGTGACATTGACCGCCAATGAGAGCAATTGGAAAGTGCCCCCATGTTCGGCGACATGTCGGGATGTTTTCCATGTTGAATGATCCACAATCAAGAGGGCACCCGGCACCATGTAACCCATTATAATTCCACATTTGGGGTGCCGTGCATCCCAATTCATTGGCACCCTCTAGATTTCCACAATGTGGCATTTCCAGTTTTTGTAAATTGATGCTGCAAGTTCATGATATTTCCATATATTTCCACAATAGGGTTCAATTACCAGACATGCCACACTGTTGATTCTAGAATTGGCTCGGGTCGACCGTATTTGTTTTTTTACGCAGGTGGGGTTTGTTCAAAGATGGATTTACCCGGCCTGGTAAACATACAAAAAACTATGGGAAATCACCATTCTTAATGGGAAAATCCACTATAAATGGCCATTTTCAATAGCTTTTTGTATGTTTACCAGGCCGGGTAGCCCCAATTCTATGGACGCATGACCGATGACAACACTCATCCAGTATCTCCCCGCAGAATCAGTGCGGCTTCGCGTTTAGGACAGAGCCATAGTCCTCTCTGCGTTCAAAGGCTCCGTGAGGGAGCTTTGCAAGTCAGAATCAGGCGCGGCTTCACCAAAAATGGTGCTATCATGGGGATATCTTGGAGTGTTACAATGGATAATACCCTCTGGTAAACGTTTACATAACTATGGAAAATCCCAATTTTCAATGGGTAAATCCACTATTTCTATGGTCATTTTCCATAGCAAACTGTTGACATAACCAGGCCGGGTACCTGTCAGCCGTGGGGCTTCGGCCATGGAAGTTGATTTACCAAGAGATGGGGATTGATCCATTCTTGGCATATTTTGAAAGCACTGTTAACCACCTAGTGGATCAAGGGATCCTTGATCCATGGTTGGATTGGTTGGCAAACTGGCTGGGGCCCATGTGCACAAGATATCCGAACTTTTTCTTTTTGGCGGTGATAAGACAATCAATCACTTGGCTATGTGGATCATCCCAAGTGCATGAACAGTTTGCCAGGGTTTAAACGCGATTATTGCTGGGATTCAGGGCCTTGTTTAGTCTTAAGGGGTCCCTGCTTGAGACACCCAATCAAAGTGCTTGCCATCATTGAATGTCGTCCGCCTGGGGAAACATGTGGTGGGTCACCGGCCAAGTTCTAGCCATGGAGAAATCTTTTACTGTATATTCAACCTGTTCAGCCTAAATATGTCAACTCTTTGTTTTATCGGGTAATATCCAAGATAAACCATGCCATAGCCATACAAAACCCTCGGTCCAACGGTGCCTGCCTATATGAGCTGAGCCCAGTCATAGACCATCCCAAATGTTGGTTTATTGGGTATGGATTTTTGGGATGCCACTTGAACTGACCCAAGCTTCAAGTGGATTTATCTTGGGTTAGATATGGATCTAAGCTTGGGATCATATGGACATTATGGATCTATCTTTCAGGTTAGTAGTTGATTGGGATCATATTTATCCAACCCCTTTTCTGGTCAGTTCCTTCGGGATTCTTTGGGATTTTCCATTTATCAAAGTTTACCAAAGACTTACTTCCCATGTCCCCACTTCTGGGAGGGAGTTTTTGACAAAGGAGCACGTCGTGCACCGGAAATTTCAAGTTCCTCAGGTCCCTTGCAGGGGATTTTACATTGATTGACTTAAACATACTTAAACCATGTCAGTTCCCCACTGGGATTATTGACCAAAAAACCATGTCAGTTCCCGGGATTGACAGCGGCTCGCGTAAAGCGGGGGTTCATTGTTGAGGCCATGAGATCCTGGTTCTATTGATTGACTGCATTCCGGTGTTCTCGCTGAATTTCATGCTCTGCGAGATCATCGGCCACTGCGCCCCTTGGCATCGCCAGCCCTAGGCCGCAAGGCATGCGCTTCGGTGCGTTGGATTGCCTTGGATGGGGGCCATCGGAAGACAAGTCAAATAGTCAAATCCGGGGAAGATGGTGATAAATCGTGATAAATCAAGGTTTTATAATATTTTATAATGTTCTACTTTTTTTTTAAAAATTCTTAACATGGCTTAACTAGAATCAGGCTTTGATATTCAGTGATTTTTGTGGGGTGTTGATGGTCCCTGGGGGATGGTCTGGAAATTGTGGATCCCACATCCAATCAGGGTTGATATTCCGTGACAGAATCCGTTGTTTTTTTTTTGGTTTGAATATGTTGGATTATCATCCCATTGAAGGTTGAATTATATTATAGTTAGTTCATGTTAATCCCTACATTTTTCTGTTTTTGGCTAGAGTTTGAGCCCGAGCGAGCTCGATTTTTTTGCCGTTTTCCTCAGGAGGACTTGGCCCTGCACAGATACGGCTCCAATGTGATCGAGCCATTTGGCGCGGAAAATGGGGTGCCGGATGGCCGGAAGTGCCCCGTTCTTCTCTCAGCTGGTTGGTGTGAGGTTGAGTTACCAAGACGAAATGAGAATGGGTTCCAACCCTCAGGATGATTATGGATGTTGTGTTTTTATGGATGATTATGGATGATTATGGATGACTATAATGTTGAACATTGAAATAGCTGTGTTTTTATGGATGATGATGGCTGTTCATCTCCCCCAATATAGTACTTACACCACAAACGGGGACTTACCCAGCAAAATGGCAGCTATCATTGATATCACCAATGACTGACTGGTTTTTGAATATTTCTTGCATCTTACCTGTGAGCATAATGCGATGAATATTTTGGAGTTTTTTCAGCAATCAGCACTGGACATGGGACTTTCAAGTCTGGAGATTTCACCACCATCAGAGCCTTGCTTCGTCAGCGACAACGGCCTATGGATGGGTTTTCTGAAGCTATTTCATGTGTCTAAATATGTCTAATGTTTCTTCGGTTAAGGCTACTTGTGTCAGTGATCAAAAAACCCATATCCCCATGATATTCCCGTGATATTCCCATGATTTTCCCATGTTTTTCCCATGTTTTTCCCATGATTTGCCCATATCTCCAGGGTTGTCCCGTTGCCGTCGCCAAAAAAAGGTCCATCCTCTTGCACTTTCACCCCATGCAGCTGCCCGAGTTCTCCATGAAGCTTCTAGAGGTGGATGACTTGGTGGTTGAAAAACACCATTGGAGGCTGATAAGAGAGGGATGACATATGATGAAATTGGAATGACAAAAACCGGCTGATATTTTTTGTGAATGAAAAGAGACAATAGCAAAAATAAACAATTGAATGAGCTGAGCAGCCATTCTGCAATGACTTAGTGATAGATCACCATCAGCCAGTGAATTTGACTCGTCCCACAGATAATAAAAATGGATGAGCTGAGCAGCCAGGTCATCCCAAATAGGACATGGTTGATGGACATGTCACTTCCGGGGCTTTTTGCACCAAGCAGCAGTGATGGGTGGCTGGCGAACGAACGCGTGACAAATTGCCAAAGATATCCACTGGAAACTGGAAACATCTGGAAACCCAGTTTCAACTGAAGAAACTTCCAACTCCAGCTGTTGTTGCTGGGTTGCAGGTGGCTTTTGGGTGCAAAGTGGTTCATAACTCAAACCAATCGGCTAGTAGAATCAAAGAAAACACAGCTTAAATGCATGAATGTGGCTTTGTGTGGTAAATAGGGCACTCCCAAATTGGATGGGCAATCATCATTTTCCCCGTTGGAATTGCCAATGTGAGGCATTTCCTACTTTCAGACAGTCAGACAGACCCAAATGAATCAACCATTTGGATCAATGCACCCCAAATTTGCAATAGTTAACACTTAACACATCCTAACACTCATTTCCTGTTTTGAATCAATCATTTGCAGGTCAGCTTGGGCCAATTTCTTTCCAGGCCTCTCGACGATTGGCTCGGTCCCCTTGGGGTAGCCGTGTGCTGCAAACACTCAGCGAGCCGCTTGGCATAAACCTACCAAGACTGGATGGTTCACGTAGCGATAGCATCATATATTTCTCGAGATTTTGGGTATGGTTTATTGTTGGGCTTACCACACAATCACACAATATATTGGGGATGCTATTCCTCCATGATGGAAATCCTTACTGACCAGCGTAATTGAAGGGAAGCCGGTTTTGAACACTGCTCCAATATCAATGCCTCTCACAGATTTACGGGTACGTGCGTATGTGCTGACCGATTGCCTGATATTGCTTGAATTTGCCTGACATATTGATTGGCATGTCCACTGGCATCATTAAAAAAAACTGACATCCAACTGTGTTTTTTTTATTGATGCTGACCTTGACGCAGACATGTATGCTGTAACCTCTTCACTGACGTTTGGTGCTGACAAATGTGCTGGATCATACTGATAACCTCGGCCGAATTTCTTTGGGAGTCGGGCTAAGGGTGATTCTGCACATTTGCATAGGGGAAGTATGATTTTGCACCTGTACCTAACAACATGTGGGTGTAGGTAAACACACTGCAAATGGATGATTTGGACCTGGGACGTGTTTGGACCTTGGGGTTGATGGTACAACGTGCAGGGGATGTAGTGACCTGATATTGATATTCCCACACTCACACTGGTGCTATGAGAGTCATTATGACCCCAGGGGTTGTCGGGAAAGAGATGACGTGCCTACTTCGATGATGAGCCCTCCGTACTTTAAAATAAAGGTGTGCTGCCAATCAAAACATGATGAAATATATGGCTATGGGTCTCTGTCTGAGAAAGGCAATTTTCACAGGGAACATTGGAACATGATGATTGACCAGCAGATTTAGGTCTGAGTTTCACCTGAGTTTCACTCGACCCTGTCATGAATTCATTCGTGCCTTCTTTGGGATTTCCATGGAGCTTTTTCGGATGGCCGTGCTGGGGAAACCACCACTGGATAGCCCCAAATCCCAAGACGACTGGATCTGGTCGAACAATTATGAAAAATTCTGATGATCCTCCTGATGATCCCATGTTTCACACACATGATCCTGCTTGCACTGCTTTATTATTGAGACCATGAACTGACAAATATGGCTGGCTTGAGACAAACACCCACGTGTTAAAATCACTCATATCATCTGGGTCTGGCTGAAAATGGCCATGTCCTGCCCACTTAAATGGCAAGGGTCTTAAAGGAAAAAAACATTATTCACATTGATTCACAGTGATTAATCAAGAATATCTCCCAATTTCGTGTTGATCATTCCCATAATCTTCCCAAGTTTCCCAGGTCTTTTCCCAGTTTTCTGTTGGTATTTATCCCATATTCTATTTCCCCCAAAAATTGGTTGGTCATCCGGTCATCCAGCCCCTTTCCGAAGTACGACACCGCATGAACCACGCTGAGGTATAGTGGTACCAGCTGCCGGGAACTCCTGATCCGCCAGTTGACGCCCGAGGCCGCACAACTTGCGTAGCTCGTTTCGTTTTTCGTTTTTCGTTGTGTGGAGATGGGAGTTTTGATGGGATATCTATGGGGATTTTTCATGGGATATTTGATGGAATTTTCGATGGGATATGTAATGGGATTTGATGTGGGATATTTAACATATTTAATGGGTTTTGATAGGGATGTTGATGGGGATTTAATGGGATATGAATAAGATTTAATGGAACTCATAGTTGAATATAGTCAACAGCAATGGGAATTCATGAGGATTAATGGGAAAAAATGGTAAAAGGGGGATACTGGGGCACTTTATGTTAATATGTTGGCTGTTATGGTTTTTATGTTATTGTTCAATGTTTCTTCCTTACCTTTGATGTTTTCTGTGTTGTATGTTCTGGGGATTTTTTGTCCCTAACTTTTCTGGGACTTTCTGTGTTTGGATGAGGGTAGGATTTGTTGGTGCTGGTATGTTTGCTCGTTCCGTTGAACCGTAGGGATGCAGACAGTACAGTAGATTGTTTTGCAGCGGACCTAGCAAAGCCCCACTTTCTGAGCTGAAAACACACAAACGTTGTGTTTGCAAACAAACATTTTAAACTTCAGTTTGGAATCCTTTGGTTGCATTCATACTCCCATTAAACCTTCTCGCTGACACTTTTACACCGAGACCCTTTTACACACAAACACTTTTACACACAGAAGCTTTTACACGCAGACGCGTTTACACACAGAAGCTTTTACACATAGACGCTTTTACACACAGACGCTTTTACACACAAACACTTTGACACACAGACACTTTTACACACAGACACTTTTACACACAGTCGCGTTTACACACAGACGCTTTTACACACAGACGCTTTTACACACAGACGCTTTTACACACAAACACTTTGACACACAGACGCTTTTACACACAGACACTTTTACACACAGACGCTTTTACACACTAACACTTTTACACACAGATGCTTTTACACACAGACGCTTTTACACACAGACGCTTTTACACACAGACGCTTTTACACACAGACGCTTTTACACACAAACACTTTGACACACAGACACTTTTGCACACAAAAGCTTTTACGCACCAACACTTTGACACACAGACAATTTTGCACACAAAAGCTTTTACACACAGACGCTTGCACCCACAGAGTTACACACAGACGCTTGCACACACACACAGACGCTTTCACACACAAACGCCTTTACACACAAACACTTTTACACACAGACGCTTTTACACACTAACACTTTTACACACAGATGCTTTTACACACAGACGCTTTTACACACAGACCCTTTTACACACAGACGCTTTTACACACAGACGCTTTTACACACAGACGCTTTTACACACAGACGCTTTTACACACAAACATTTTCACACACACAGACGCTTTCACACACAAAAGCTTTTACACACTTTTTGACGATCGAACCTCCTTTCGTGCGAAAGGGTTGCGCGGAGCAACTTGAAATCGCAATTTTACCTCAGTTTTTGACGTCCAACGTCCATTTCGTGCACGATGGACTAAGTTAAATCGCAATTTTACCTCAGAATAGCTCTATGAACGGCTATAATTAAATGGTGATTTAAATAAAAAAACATGTTGTTTCCGAACATCATTGGGAACCTCCTTTTCGGGTGGAACCCCGGCTAGGCTCAGACAAGTTTGAAAGGGCCTTTTGTTAAGTTGACACATTGAGTAAGTCCTTTTTGGCTGCACCCCCTGGTGAACCAACATGTTGGCAATGCAAAACTTGCTCTATGAGATGATTCATCATTCTTTGCACGTGCTGAGGATGCATCGAACAGCTTCTCAAGTCATTCGAAAATTGCTTGAACTTGGCGATGAGACTGGACAGTCTGGACCTCACCTCCTAAGCTCAGTCGAACAGTGAACGTTTCGCGCACGAAACAAGGAGCGGCTGGTGGGTTCCAAGAGTTTTGTTCCTGAAAGAGTTCTGATTGGAGCCTTGTTGTTGCCAGCGATATCGCAACAAAACCTCTTCCAGTCGCCGTCCAGATCCTGACTTGCCCTTGATCCAGTTTTCGGTCGCTAAGGCAGCTATTGGCCGCCGCAGTGCTAGAGGCAGTCAGAAGCAACTCAGTTCAGGCCTGCAATGACTGGCAAACATTGCGAACAGCTGAAATTCGTAAGTCGTTTTGAGATTTATACTGGGGCCATCAAACATGGCTAGCTGAGAACCCCCCGAAACTAAGAGTGCGGGACGTTGTGGGTCCCCAGTTTTTACGTCATTTTTAGCTGTTTTTTGTTATTTTTAATGCATTTATTTTATTTCTTCAAATAAATTCTTACTGATTAAGTATGGTTCTAGATATGACAAAGTTTATTCTAAGTTCATCAAGTTAAGACATAATATGAACATTTTTATTAAAATTATATACTGCGGCACATACCCTAAATCGCATTTGAATTCAAATAATGACGAAACAAAATCTATGCTACATATTGGGGATGCCAAAGCAAAGGAGTGTCAAAGGAAAGGGATCTCAAAGCCAATGGTATGTCACTGCAATGGGATGGCAGAGCTATATAGAGAATGCTAGTCGATAGAGTGGAGGCCAGTGCGATAGAAGTGGAGATATGACAGTGCCTTAGAGAATCAAATATGATATGGTTGCAGGAGTCTTGAAAGGAAGATCACGAAAAGAAAGATGCCACCTGATGAAACAAAGGCCAAGAAAAAGAGGACCAAGGCATGAAGGTTCAGAAAGTACCAAATGGAAAGAAGAAATTTCGTACCCAGACTCCGAAACGTTAATGTCAATCTATGTTTTTTTCCGGTGCTTCATTTTGCTTCTCTGATTTATGGAAATCCATTATTTGGATGTTACAAGGGGTTGCGTCTTAGCAGTTCTAGGTTATACATATTTAAACTTAGTATGTGTATTCACATGGACAATTTCTTGTATGGCGTGTTGCAATCTATTGCTGATTATGGCATTGAGACGTGGAAGATTTCATGAGCAAGCAGTAACGATTCAGTGCGTGCATCTTCTCTTTTTTGTCCGACGAGCGAGACAGCTGTGAGAGATTTTGAAGCGGAACCGCTCTGGCACCTTTGATTTGATGCATTGCACCAACGAATGACGGAATTGCAAAATGATGGCGGAAGAGTTTGGGTTTGGGAAGATGTTGGAAATATCTTCTAGTCCACATCATCAAATCATTTCTGTGCGGGTCTCTTCACGGCTTGCTTCTTGACCCTACACTTATATTTGCGGCTGGCTGGCTTCTGCAGCACGCCGGCTCGCTTCAAAGTGGACTTACGGGCAGACCAAGGATTGAGGTGCTGCATGTCATCTAATTTTTGCAAATGATTGTGTCGACGCGAGTAAGCCAACACATAGAATCTTTGGTGTTTCGCGTTCATGGAGTTGAATGTGGAGCTGTACCCACGGAACCACGAAAACACCTGTTCAGAAATCGATGTGTTGACTCTTTTCAGTCGCTTATCGATTGCTGGCACCACAGACGGGGAACATTTACATTTGTTGCAATGTCCCTTTGCGTGGAATTTGTCTACACACCAGAATATGGATCGTGATCCTTATTTGGTTGAACATTCAAGTATGATTGCATGCATGATGGCCCAGGGAGCCAACTAGAGACAAATGACTTTTCTAGCAGACAAGATACCCTAGAGAGTTGCCAAGAGACAGATGCACGTGTAACGGACAAGGATGAGGCTGAAGACTCAATGGCTTAAAGAGCCTCCAAGGTACAGACGAGTGTGCAGCAAACATGATAGCCCAGAGAGTTATCTGGAGACAGACAACATTGTAATAGACAAAATAGCCCAGAGAGGCACCTAGAGACAGATGACATTGCTTGAGGTAAGATAGCCCAGAGAGCCATCCAGATTTTTTATCATCTTATTCTTCGTGTTCCCTTTATACCTGTTCTCCTTTTGTTTTCTTGTCAAGGCCATGGGATATCGAAGCAATGGAGGGGATCCCAGTCTGCTTACTATGGGGCAGAGACCAATCAAACAGAATAGGAGACAGGACAGTGTCTCCCTAGATGGGCTATCTTGGTGGCTCTAGGTGGCTCTCTGGGCCATCTTGCCTGCTACAGCCTCGTATGGTATTCTTATGGGATTTCCAGTGGGTTCTTATGGGATTTCTATGGTATGTCTATGATATTTCTATGGAATTCCTATGAGATGTCTGAGGGAAATCTATGATATTCTTATGGGATTTCTTTGTGGTACCTATACTAATTCTATGTTATATCTATGATATTTTCAGATGATTCCTCCCCTCCCCTAGCTGGGCTATCTTGGTGGCTCTAGGTGGCTCTCTGGGCCATGTTATCTGCTACAGTCTCATATGTTATTCTTATATGATTTCCACTGGGTTCTTATGGGATTTCTATGGTATGTCTACCTTGTTAGTTTATACGCCTGTCCGTTGCGTTTGCAAACACTCTTCAAAGCAAATTATCAGGACGCATCAGGTAAGCATATGAGATATCCACAGAAACAAGAAAAATAGGAAGAAACAAGAACAAGAACAGAACACAAATGTAAGAAGCTCCACGACAAGAAAAAATATATCTGGGTTTGCTCTATAGGGCCGTCTTGGGAGAGGTAAAGGGGGGGGGTCAGCCAAAAAAAAAAAAAAACGTTTGTTTTCTGTGTGGCTCTTTCTTTCCTGTGAATTAGAAATATAATCAGAGTCAGGTGTTCCTCAAGTCTGCTTGTTAGTGACACTACAGATTCATAAGCATGAATTCCGTAGACGTAGCATTTTTCCTAACAAAGATTCATATGTAATCTGTCACGTCGTCTGTCCAGACATGTGGAAACGTGGGAACTGAGAAACGTGGGGACTGAGAAACGTGGGGACTGAGAGCGTCCCTTTCTGGAGGAAACTAAATGCAGGTTTATAGCTGGGAAAATCATCTATGGGCCATCTTCCATATCGTTAAATCGGAGAGTACCTCGAGCTGTGATTCCAGGTGGTAAACATTGCCTGCAGCCGCTGTGGAAGCGTGGTATCTTGGCATATTTCGGTCAGGCGTTTCGATGGTTCTCACATGTTTTCATCCATGTTCCCCTCCGGCAATTTAACATAGCTATGGAAAATTGCCCATGTAGAGAGTATTCATGATGATATTTACTTCTGGAAAATTATTAGATTTTCCATCGCAAAGTCAAAATTTATATGGCAGTGTGTCAAAACCTTGTACCCCTGTAGTTCACATCAAAATAGCTGGGATTTATGGATGTTCATCCCACTAAAAATGGTATTAATAGGTATTGATCAATAGCCATATAGATATTCAATGATATTTACCCATGATTTCACTGCCAGTTCATCCAGTTCATCCCCATTCCCATGCCTTTGATCACACCCTGGGGGAACCCCAAAATCCTGAGGTGCTGCAGCAAATCTCCTCCTTGCGATGTAACGAGGTCCAAGAGCTTCAGTCACGCCTAATCGAGGCCGGGGGTGACCGGGGCGTTGCTGTGCAATGGGTAACGGATTTTTTTAAACGGCCCTGGCAGTGAAATCATCGGTAAATATCATTGAATATCTATATGGCTATGGATCAATACCTATAAGTACCATTTTTAGTGGGATGAACATCCAGCTATACCAGCTATTTTGGGGTTCACTAGGTACCGTTTTGACCCATCCCCATATCTGAGATATATACCCTCTGGTAAACGTGTACAAAAAACGAACTGGAAAAATCCACCATTTTATAGCTGGGTAAATCCACTATAATGGGCCATTTTCAATAGCTATGTTAGTTTACCAGAGGGTAAATTGGTAACTTCCTATGACTTCCATATCCTGGAAAAAAATGTGTAACTTCCTATTGAATATCTATAAACTGGTAACTTGTTATAGTGGGAACCTCGTCTCTGAATGTAAATTGTGCATTGGGTGGCGATTTTTCTGGAGCCTCCAATTCAGATGGTCCCCCAAACCATGGGTTTCAATACTAAAATGCTTCAATGACGACTGGATGATTTGGGGGTAGCTCCATCGATTGGAAATCTCCATCGATTGGAATATCCATTACAACAACACCATCGTTTTTGGCGTAGAAGCAACTGAAGTGACTGAAGTGTTCCCCGGGAGTCATCGCCTGCAGAAACCCTCTTCAGCTGGCAAAAAAATCAGAAGCATCTCTTAAAAAAACAGAACTTCCACAAAGGGGTTTGTCTGACATTTTTTGGGAAAACCCCGCAATTTGATGGTGATATCATCATGATTTCCCTATCGAAATGGCTATGTATTGGCTCATTTTGGGGTATTCCCCATTTTCAGAGACACCTCCGTATCATGCTTGGTTAACCCCATCCCCCTAATATTAAACACCGCCTAAAATGGTCCCACATATTTATAAGTCACCTACTAAACCATGGTCGATTTATTGGTGTTTATTTTTTTGTTTTCTGGTGGAAGGGATTATATAATATTATATCATTATATCACTATATCTGATAGACATCCCATTAAACCCATGAAATCCAGAAAAGCTATGGTTGCATAAAAAATGAGAATCATGGGTTTTTCATGGCTTTATCATCAGAGGTTTATTGTATCATGTTATATCATTTTATATCATACCCTCTGGTAAACTAACATAACTATGGAAAATCACCATTCTTAATGGGAAAATCAATTATAAATTGCCATTTTCAATAGCTATGTTAAATTACCAGAGGGTATATTCCCACTACCATCTTCTGGGGTGGCTTTTATATCCCATGGTCTCCCCACTCGTCGCTTGGCGACCGCAGGCCTCGCCGGTCTTAGAGAAGTCGAGATACGGACGCCGCCTGGTGCGATGAAAAGAGCTGCATTGTTGTGGACGGAGCCAACTTCGGATTGCGCCTGGGTGAGCAGGTTGTTTTGAACTGCTGGAATT
>CAMXCT020000767.1:167105-212929 GCA_947184155.2 Cladocopium goreaui
TAGATAGATACGGTAGATAGATACGGTAGAGAGATACGGTAGATAGATAGATAGATACGATAGATAGATAGATAGATAGATACTGTAGATGGATGGATAGATAGATAGATAGATAGACAGACAGACAGACAGATAGATAGATAGATAGATAGATAGATAGAAGATAGATCGATCAGATCGATCCGATAGATAGATAGATCGATAGATAGATAGAAAGAAAGAAAGAAAGATAGATAGATAGATACAAAGATATATATATATATAGATAGATAGATAGACAGATGGATGGATAGATAGATAGATAGAAAGATAGATAGATAGATAGATAGATAGATAGATACTGTAGATAGATAGATACTGTAGATAGATAGATAGATACTGTAGATAGATAGATACTGTAGATAGACAGATACTGTAGATAGATAGATACTGTAGATAGATAGATACTGTAGATAGATAGATACTGTAGACAGATAGAAAGAAAGAACGATAGATAGATGGATAGATAGATAGATAGATCGATAGATAGATAGATAGATAGACAGATAGATAGATAGACAGGCAGGTAGATAGGTAGATAGGTAGATAGGTAGATAGGTAGATAGGTAGATAGTTAGATAGGTAGATAGGTAGATAGGTAGATAGGTAGATAGATGGATAGGTAGGTAGGTAAGGTAGGTAAGGTAAGATAAGTTAAGTTAAGATAAGATATATATATATAGAGAGAGAGAGATAGAGATGGAACAATAGATGGATGGAACTATAGATGGATTGATGGATAGATGGGTAGATGGGTAGATAGAGAGAGATAGGGAGATAGAGAGATAGAGAGACAGAGAGACAGAGAGATAGAGAGATAGACAGACCAAACAGACCAGACAGACAGACAGAAAGGCAGACAGACAGGTAGGTAGATAGATAGATAGATAGATAGATAGCCAAATCCAAACCTATCAATTAGAACCATCCAGGTTTTGAGGGTGAACATTCCTCAATACACCCGCTACAAATGAATTTTGGGAACAGCGACCAATAAGCCTTAATAAGCTCAAACCCTTTTGTGGCACCATGTGCTTCCCCAAATTGGTTGCTTCTTACCCCTCAAAGACGCTAAGAGGCATGCAGTGGTCTGGCTCCAACGAAATCATCCTCAAAAAGAAAATGGGTACCAGGTGTTGGGAACACATGTGCTTAACAAGGCTTAATCATGCTTAAGAAGGGTTAATAAGGTTTATTTGAAACCTTCCAATCTTGATCCTCCAACTTTGGACCAAGTTCCAACCTGAAGAAAAGCGTCCTTAATAAGTTTCAATTAGCTTTTCACCAAATCTGCCCAACATGTTTTTTTTTGTTTTGTTTAATGCCTTATGAAGGCCCGATTTTTAAAATTAGTGTTGGATCTTGATTAGTGTGGGCCCCCAGCCCTCGGACTATTGGGGGTAATTTAGGCTGGTAAGTTTTACAGGCGCCCCATTTTTGGATAAGGACAATGATCTTAAGGATTTCAATTGAGATCAATCTACTTTTATTTGAGATTTCTTTTAACCGAAAAAAAAAGTCTGTTAGGAATAGTTTTGGGATTTCAATTGCAGGCAGTTAGGTGGCAGTCAGGTGGCAGTGAGGCTGCCACGGCTTGGTCTTGTTGCCCTTTGGTAAACCACAGTCAACCAGGGTTGACTTTTTTTCAATCATTTAAGGTTTAAACAATGTTTTTTTTTTAATGGTATTTTTGTTGTTGTTGCTGTTGTGTGCCTGCTTGCTGCCTGGGATGGGAGGGGCAGGTGGACCCAGAAGAAGGAACATTGAACATTTTTTTTTCGGACATTTTTTTTTCCTCCTGAGAAAAATCAGGTCTGGGAAAAAATGACACAATAGAAGACCCTCTCAACAAACATGCTATTGAAGATCTGAGTTGCTCATGGGCTACCACCTTGAAAAATTGTTTGGGTGCTGTGTTTAAATTGGGTTTTAAGAAGGAATTTGATATTTTTGTGGAATTTAGGAATTAAAACCTAGGAATGGTTTCTTGAACCAAGAAGAAAAAAACTCCTGAACAAAAAGTCATCCTGACAAAATCTGAAAATCACCATCCCCTATCAACTCAGAGGGCTGGATACAACAATAGGATGTGCACTTTTGCACTTTTCACCGGAATCATTATAAACCTTAACAGGCCTTGTTAGTCCTTAATAATGGCTTTGTTAAGCGAATTAGTACATTGTGCATCATTGTGCATCGTGCGCGTTTGTGCCCAGTATTGCCAAAGATTTGGCCCGTGGTATTTCCATTCCTCTCATGACAACATGATGACCAACCGAAAGAAGTGGTCTTGTTCGGTTTGTTGAAAAACCTGCGGTGGAGGTCAACGTTCGGGGATGTACAGACGGGCTGCCAAGTGACACTTGGTGACACTTGATGCAGCTCTCCAGCAATCTCAGCGAGCCAACCGTGTGTACAGTGTTCAAATTGCTCGCTTGATCCTGATTCAGATGCGCATGAGGGTGATGGCCATGATGGTAGTTGTGTGATGATTTGAAGATATGTGAATGTTTTGTTTCGATTTGATTACTGTATTTGTCCCATTTTGTCCTCTTGCCGCGAGCGGGGAACAGACGTGGTGTGGCTCGCGTAAAATCGGTTCAACCGCTGCCCCGACGGATGCCATCAGGAGCATCTTTCTTTCCTGTGGGGCTCGGGAAGCTGTGCCCCAAAATGCAATCCTCGTGCCAAGACGGATGGAAGATGCACGAAAGGAAAACACTTCAGAATTGGATGGTTGGAGGTTGGAGGGGTGTACGTGGTTAGTACTTTGTAACGGACAATGATCTTCAAGTCATGCAGGCGATGTTTAGGAACCATCCTGCTCTTGGAGGGAGGTAAGGTGATCAGGAAGAGTTTTGCCCAAAAAAGGGGGCGGTGACTCGCTTTCTCACGAAGTGGTTGGATATGCAAAATGTTTCAATCGACTTTAGTATTTTCACAGGGGGTTGAAACCTTTCACCATTGGTTTTTTGCGCAATTGTTGTTGCTTAATGTCCCCACTTTGCGCCATCTTGCGCCATCAACCAGATTATTGTTGGTTCATATTCCCAAGTTTTGTTGGTTAGCATCCCCATTTTTTTCGTTCACATTCCCGCAGACACCCCCTTAAGATAGCAGATCAAACCGTGAAATCACCGTCGCTGGTGATTTCCTGCAAGGACTTCCCAGCAAGCCGCTTGCTGCGGGCTGCGGGCGTTTCCGACACTTGGGCATTTCTGGAAATGTACTGGGTCTTTTGGCTGGGTCTGACTGGAGAGTCTATAGTACTCCCAGAAAAAACAATTACTTTACTTCGTGTGATCCCCCACATGACATTTATACATTTTCTTACTGGCAAATCTTCTGGCATTCTATCTGACATATCTTCTGACATTTTTTCTGGCATTCTATCTGGCATATCTTCTGACATTCTATCTGACATATCTTCTGACATTCTTTCTGGCATCTTTTCTGACATTCTTCCCGTTGAGGTCCGGCAGTGCCCACTGCGACCTGGAAGTCGCGGTTGAGGTCCGGCAGTGCCCACTGCGATTTGCAACTCGCGGTTGAGGTCCGGCAGTGCCCACTGGGATCTGGAGCTCGCGGTGGAGGTCCGGCTGTGCCCACTGGGATCTGGACTGCGAGGAGGAGGCGGCGGGTGAGGAGGCGGAGGAGGCAGAGGAGGCGGAGGAGGCGGAGGAGGAGGAGGAGAAGAGCTCTGTTAAAATCTAGCAACCCTCACCTGGCAGGTGGGGAACAACATAGGCCCGCTTCGTTTCTTTTAAAAAACGTATGTTTCCCTGCTTCTCTGCCTTTCTGCTTTTCCCTGCTTCTTTGCTTTTCTGCTTCTCAGCTTCTCGGTTTTTCTGCTTCTCTGTTTTTTCCTTTTTTTTTTGCTTCTCAAGCTTGAACAACCCCCAAGAAACACTAATTTTATAACTAAACCCTAGCGCAGCCCTAAACCAGCCCTAAAGCAACCCCCAATAGACCCGACACCAAATCCCCCCGAAAACTAAATACCTAAATAAACCCTACCTTAAATAGATCCCAAACCAACCCAAAGGTTAGCTTAAACCAATAAACAACCCCCTAAATAATTCCTGAACCAACCCTGAATCATGAACCAACCCTAAATTAACCCAAACCCAGCCCTCAATAAACCCTAAATAAACCCTAAACAAACCCTTCAAAAACCATAAAACCAACCCTAAAACCAACCCTGAAGAAGACCTAAACCAACCCTAAAACCAACCCTCAACTAAATAAAGCGTAAACCAACTCCAAACCAACCTTAAATAAACCCTAAACCAACCCTACATGAGCCCTAGTTGCAGAATAGAATGAGACGTGACCAGTTCGAGCACCAAAATGTTGCAAATACCATCAAATACCATGGAAAACAAGAGGTTTGCAATCGCAAATACCGTTGAAGTGGCAGCTTCCAGCTCCAAAATGCTGCAAATCGCAAGGAAAACAAACAGAAGAGGAAATACGAGGAAGTCAAAAAGAACAATTACTTTACTTGTGATCCCCACCGTGACAAAGTTTTGTCATAGTTTCCGACATCTCATCTGGAAGTATATATGGCATATATTTTCTGACATTCTGACATTCTATTCTGGCACTCTATCCGGCATCTATTCAATTCTGACATTCTCTCTGATAGTGGCACTGCCGGACCTGGATCTCGCGGTTGAGGTCCAGCAGTGCCCACTGAGATCTGGAGCTCGGGAGGAAGGAGGAGAGAAGGAGGAAGGAAGTAACTCTGATAAAGTCCAGAGACCCTCACCTGGTTTGGGGGAAAGCCAAAACGGAAAAAACACATCAAACAATTCCGGACCTCTTTACCTTTCTATATGTTAACTCTGCCGAGGCCGCGGCGCAGTGACCTGATGGATGCTGTTTCCGGTGGCCTTCACCACCAGCACCGTTCCAGTTTTTCACCAAGCCTTGCGGAAGCGGAAGCGGGAAAATCGTGGTGTTGACGGGTCCAATCAAGGGTTCCAGCCTCAAACTGGATTCTCGGGCCTTCAATGTTTAGGTTTTCCCCGACAGGATGGGAATAGTGGCTTCAAGCCATCTAAACTGGATTCCGAGCATTTTCCCACCATTTCCAATTGTTGTAGAACATGTCCCAACATGTTCAACCCCAAATATAAAACATCAAGTTGCCCATCAAATCCCATTTAATTGATCCCATTTAACCCGATTAAATCACCATTTAATCCCCATTCATATCCAGACAAACCTCTTCCGTGTCAGGCCGCGAGGGCGAAGGAAAAGGAATGATGGGTGGAACATACTGTGGATTGGAATGTGATGAACCCAATTTTTCGATCGTTTTATATCGTTTTATAATATGATATAATTATATATATAATATATATATATATATATACAGATACTTTTATAGATATTTTCTTAGGATTCTAATGTTTTCTGAGATGTTTTTTTTGTATTCTGAGATATTTTTGATAAAAATCAATGATGAATTCTTCGGGTTGAGTATAATTACAATGGTTTGTACTCAATCGGCGAATGGTTTATTGAATCATTTCACAGAAAGTGGGAAAAATCATGAACCACATCAAGTTGGGTACATGGTTGATGTCCACCCCAAATAGTTGATTTTGGCATCTGGTTTTAATGGCCTCGTCCATCCCAGAAAATCCACGGCAGGGCCATGTGCTGGCCAAGTCATCAATAGGTAAGAAGCGTCTTGAATTGTGTATGAGTCAACATTTTAGAGACAGACTCTTGGCAGTTGTAGGATTCGACCACCCAATTTTGGTGTGCCCAATTCTGATCAATTTTGACTCATGCCCAAATAGGTTCTTTCCGCCAGAGAAGCAAACACCAAGACCATTGAGTTTTAGAAAAAAACGCATGGCTTCCGTCTCACCCCTATGTGGTTCGAAGAAAAGGTTGGGTTTTCGGTGGTGGGTGTTTTTTGCGGAGTGGCCCCGAAAAACACGTGGGAGTGCTGGGCTTTAAATTTGTGCCCCCCAAAAAATAAGGTGATCTCAAACCATAGAATTTGTCATCTTGGGATTTTCTGACCAAACTTACTGATCAGAAAATGGATGACACAAATCCACCTCGACCATTGGTTTTTTTTGACAGGCCATACCCTTCATGGAACCCAACATGTTTGCATCACTGTCTGACCTGCCGATGATTTCTTTGAAGGGCACCATTTGAGGATCAACCCTGGGACCTCTAGGGCAGCCTGACATCAATCTTGACTATATAATACAACTGTGGGTTTCTCACGGTGATACCCATTTCAACCCTTTCAAGCCGTTGCGAAATCAGTCTTTGGGATTCAGGATAAGCCAAGTGTCTTGGGGAGTCCACAGCAATGGGTGGATTTTTTTTGGCCACTTACTGTAGATCTTCTGGTAATTTGTTACATAGCTATTGAAGCCATGGCCCAGTCGAAATAGTTGATTTACCCAGCTATAAAATGGTGGATCTTTCATGATCTTTCCATAGTTCCCCACCTGCCAGGTGAGGGTTGTTAGATTTTATCAGAGCTGTTCTCCTCCTCCTCCTCCGCCTCCACCTCCGCCTCCTCCGCCTCCTCCGCCGCCTCACCCGCCGCCTCCTCCTCGCGAGCTCCAGATCCCAGTGGGCACTGCCGGACCTCAACCGCGACTTCCAGGTCGCAGTGGGCACTGCCGGACCTCAACCACGAGCTCCAGATCCCAGTGGGCACTGCCGGACCTCAACCGCGAGCTCCAGATCGCAGTGGGCACTGCTGGACCTCAACCGCGACTTCCAGATCGCAGTGGGCACTGCCGGACCTCAACGGGAAGAATGTCAGAAGATATGCCAGATAGAATGCCAGAAAGAATGTCAGAAGATATGCCAGACAGAATGCCAGATAGAATGCCAGAAGATATGTCAGATAGAATGCCAGAAGATTTGCCAGAAGATATGTCAGAACATATGCCAGAAGATATGCCAGATAGAATGCCAAATAGAATGTCAGAAGATATGTCAGATAGAATGCCAGAAGATTTGCCAGAAGATATGTCAGAACATATGCCAGAAGATATGCCAGATAGAATGCCAAATAGAATGTCAGAAGATATGTCAGATAGAATGCCAGAAGATATGCCAGATAGAATGCCAGAAGATTTGCCAGTAAGAACATGTATAAATGTCATGGTGGGGATCACACGAAGTAAAGTCATTTTTTGTACGTTTACCAGGCCGGGTAGATCTTTTGGTCAATCCAAGTCGTCCAAGTCGTCACCATTTTGGGATCCCAACCAGCCCCAGTCACCACCAGCACCGCAACGAAAAACCGCCACGCCTCGAGCCGTTGCGTGGCACGTAGCGCCGCCTACGTACCAATCACAACGGCGGCCTTTGTCCTGGGGATCCCGCGAACGGATTTCCGGCCCCGGAGGGATGGCCGAGGTACTCAGTTGGAACGTGGATCCCAAGTCTTGATCTGATCAGTTGCAGCCAGATTTGGAATAAATAATAAATATATATATATATAATACTTACATCATACATACATATATATATATATGTATAGTCATCTGCAAAAAGATAGAACAGCTTCCATTTCCCACGAGTTTTGTCCATGGATTGTCCTTCTCTATCTTTTTTTGGGTTGCCATACGTGACGAAAACTATGAATCATCCAGAATTGTGACATGCGATTCGGATTTTCTACGTCGACCTGTCATCTGTTTCTGTATCCTCTGTAGTCCAAGGTCTCAGCTGCAGCAGTGAATGGTCTTCTGACCAATATCTCCTTTCATCAAATTGGTGGCCGATGCCGATTGGTGCCTTGGCGCCTGAGACATGATGTTGGTGAACTCCTTCAACCCCCCAGTTTCAGTGGGACTGGCAAGGTGAATCTCGTGACTGTCACGGTCGTTTTTCTTCCTTTTCAATTTGTTCTTTGGATCCCTTGGTCGTACAGGAGCAAGTGATACTGCATTGACCTAGGGGAACTACATGTGAACGCGTGAACCGTTTCATGGTGACATCCCCATAGTGATGGTTAAATTCCAATTTAACGCGTGAATTTCACAGTAATTTATCGAAACCCAGATCCCCATTCATGTTGGCTATTGATCTGGTTGGGTGTTTCAAACATGACTTTTATTTTCCATTTCATATATGGGATGTCATCCTTCCCATTGACTCATATTTTTCAAGATGGTTATTGCACCACCAGATATGTTCATCATCTATAACCTAACATAACTATGGAAAATCACCATGTTTCATGGGAAAACTCACTATTTCTATGAATTTTTCTATTCCCATTTTGCCCCTGCTATGGGCAACTGTGAAGCTATGGTTTTGCCAAGGACGGCTTGGTAGCATGGAATCATTGGATCAAATTCACCAACTTTAGCGTTATGAAATGTGGGCCTCACGACGTCTTACCACATTTCATGATATTTCATGATATTTCATGGCAATTCAGAACAGAGATTTTAATAGTTCTGAGTTTCCTTTGAATCGTCCCTGCTGGATCTATTCATGGTTTTTGGGGTCCCTTATTGGAGAATATGATAAACAATACAGGATGTATCATGGAGGCTGGGTTTCCAACCATCATCCATTATTGAGAAGTAGGTACCCTGAAAGAGCTATCCTGCAAGTTGCAAACAGCGCTTGCACAGGAGCAAAGAACATGGTTTTTGTATAAATCATGGGTTTTGTGTATAACATTGTTTTTGTGTAAAACTGTGTTTTGTGTAAACCATGGTTTTCACGCAAAACACGGGTTTTCACGCAAAACACAGTTTTACGTAAACCACGGTTTAAGTTTAAACAAAAGCTTGAGTGTGTAAACCAGGGTTTTGGAAAAGGCCATGTATAGAAAGGTTGCGCGTGTAAAAGGAGTTCCGCGCAAAAGCTAGTGGATGGACAGACCACCTATATCAAGTATAATAAGTATTGGATATAAGAAACGACGGAACAAAAACGCGCCAAGGGGAAATCGAGACAAAGACAAAAGACTAGATAGAGAGTACAACTACGAACAAGCAAGATCCACAAGACACGCCAGCAGGCCGGCGGATCTAAAGTAAAAATGTTAAAGAAATCCATGGCCGTGTGGCAGATTGAGTCTCAGATTGAAGCTAAATCCATGCAAATCCCCAATTTCTCGACACTTCCTGTAGATCTTTTCCCATTTCTCACTCCCGGCGATGTCATGGCCATAGGTTTGTGAAGATGACGTGGTGAGCTGCCTCAAAGGCGAGCGATCTTTTTCAGAACGCTTTTTGAGTGGCAGAATCGGACATCAGGGATAAAGAAACCATGGTTTTTACCATCAATTATAGGGCTTTCCTGTAAATTTTCCCATCATCCAATTCTATGATTGATGGATTTACAATATTGACATTTAATGCATCAAAAATGGAACTTTTACCTGCCAAGTATCACGATTTATCAATATTTATAGGATGCTTTTGGATGGGTCAAAGTCTATGTTTTTTCCATAAGGATGGCTGGTTGATACTAAACACATCACTAAAATATCAACCGTCCGGACCGTCCAAGTATCAATCAATCGCACTTCAACTTTGACCCTTGCCCACTGGTATCCACGAGTGTTAGAACTGTCGCCTGGTAAATCTGGTGCGCATCAAGCCATTGGATAGCCCATGGAAAGCAGGTGTTTCAAACCAGAAATTTACCCCAAACGTATCCAATTTCAGGGGCATCCTGATTTTGAACCATACCGGCCTGTTCAACATGTTTGCGCCCCCCAAGAATGGTTCCTGCAATAGATTCCAGATATTCCAGATTTCTCCCCCTTAAAAGAAAAGATTTCGCCCTGAGTCTTGAATGCTTTGAGCTAAATTCAGGCTCAACCCGGGACCAGCGAAGTCAAAAAATCAGCCATGGAATCTTAAACCAGTCATCGTTTGATCCCAGCATTTCAGCGATTCAAATTGGAGGAGACAAGATGGTCTCAGAACGATTTCGGGCCATCAAGAAGAAGACCATGGAGAAGGATGGCCCGGAACCGGGACGGTTTTCTCTGGGCAAAAAAAGGACCCGAACTGCCCGAAGCCTGACCCATTCGTGTGATGCTGAGGGAATTTCAAAAAATCACAGGCTTTCTGTGAAAATACTCAGAGATACACCCTGGGAGGGTTCCGATTTTCTGGAGAACAGTATTTAGTCCCCCTTCTGAGTATTCTGTCTAACTATTGCTGCAATTGGGTGAATTTTCTGTGAATCAAGGGACCGTGGCTACGACCAAGCAAGTGGAGATCTAAGCAATAGAGATACTGATCGAATGAAAGTGATTCTGGATCGTTAAGCCGAATCGCCCATAACTTAAAAGTTGGGTAAGGTTTCACATCTTCCATTCTTTCCAATGGATTGCCCAGTTGTTCCGAGGTCCATATTAGGCTGTTTCCCCAAACTCGTGAAAATGCACCATTTGATGCATCATTGTTCGTAGGGGAACACTAGAATGGTGGATTTTCGTATGACAACCAGCAATTGCTTATACGTTCATATCTTTTTATGGTCGAGACATGTCGAGACACATTTTTTTTGCAGTGGTTCATGTTCTAGATGCCTCTTAAATTTGATATGTATGCTCATGTTTCGATATGACGAGTCCATGTTTTGGTTAAGCCACGATTACTTTCTGATGCTGGTTCATACTTCCATTCCTTTATCGGTTGATATGTGGATCATTGCTGAACTGGAAGCACCAAATGCCCATAACTCATTCCCATTCTGTTGTTAGTATTGTATGTTTGTGAGTGCAATCTGCTGGACCCCAACTGGCTGACTGGCTGCGATTTATCCAAGCAAGTGTTGTTTGGTTTCATACAAAGAAATCAAACAATACTTGGTTCAAAACTGAACATGTATCTGGTTGCTGGTTTCACACATTTTTTATATTCCATAATACATGGGATGTCATCCTTCCCATTGACGAACTCATATTTTTCAAGATGGTTATTGCACCACCAGCCAGGTATGTTCATCATCTATAAACTAACTATGGAAAATCACCATTTTTCATGGGAAAACTCACTATTTCTATGTCCATTTTCAATAGTGATGTTTTAGGACGGTTTCAGCATTTCCCCATTCGTGATGATTTCATCTGGTCCCCTGACGATCAGGAAGCGAAAGAAACTGCACGACAAGCACGACAGCACGGCCCCAAGACAGGATTTCTCCCAGGGCACCGGGAACGGCTCAAACTTGTTCACGCTCTCATTGTGGGACTCTTATGGACTTTTGATGATTAAATGTGACCAGAAATGTGACCACATTTCTGGGGCTGAGATTAGGATTGTCTGAGCCTTTTGGCGGCTCGAAGAAGTGACCAACTTCGACAGCCACACTTTGGGTCTTGGGGAACTCATGTCAAGGGAAGGGCTTGGCTTCCTTCTTCCAGTTTGGGCACCCAAAAAACATCAAAAAACCATGGTTTCCTTACCAACATAGCCGATGCTGATCGCCGTTCGACGAGTGGGATCCTTCATCTTGAAAAGGCGAAAGTTTGTTACATCATGCAGTGTGTATATATATATATTTCTTGAAAAAATCTACTAATGATTGTAAATATATTCACTATGTATATCCATACAAACTGTATATGTATGTCATTGTACCTTATATATATATATTATAAGGTATTATAAACATGATATTCCATAGCACACCCAGATTTCTCCTCATTTCATGGAACTTGCACCTGTTCAAACATCCGTTTTCGGACCGCTGAGGTGTCAGCAGCTCCTCCAACGAGACAGGCGACGATCAACAGCTGCAGTGACCATAGTTTGACCATTTGTTGATCCACTTTCATAAGCACTTTCAGAAGCACTTTCTATCTATGGACTTCAATGTGAGCGGTTGGCATCCAGATCGGTTTTTCCGGTGGCTTTTGGGATGAAAACGATGAAAACTGGTCATTTGGCAGATACCCTGGCAGCAAAACATGGATAATCTATGAGAATCTAATATCTAATCATATTATATTCTATAGTGATAATCCACAATTTAATCTTCAATGTTATCTAATTACTGGTAATTAATGTTATAATCCACTTCACCTGGCAGCTCTCAAGCCGCGTCTCCGCCAGGGAGATGGTCATCAGTTGGTTGAAGCAAAGGAAGTTTGATCTCGATGTGAATGCGGAGAAGAAGAGCTTCTTTTGCTGGCGTTTCTTGGCAGATGGACAGATGGATTGACACATTGATTGACAGATGATGGCTTTTCCCGCAGTTGATCCGTATACCATCCAAACGTATCCAAACGTATATAGCATCCCCGATCAAAAGCTTGTGACTCATATTTCTTCGGAACCACGCCTTGGTGGCATGGAACAAAATCAATCCGCTTTTACGGATGATTTTGGGGGCCAAATTGTTTCCTTGCGAGGCTCATATCCTATTTTGGAGGCTGCGCGAGACAAGGATTGGCATATGATCTGCCTCTTGCTGCCTGGCTACTGAATGTCGAGTGATGGTGTCCAGGAGCGATCCAAGCACGTTGGTACTCGTAGCTGTGAAGAATCTAAGCCTTGGACCTGTTGATACCATCTGATACCAGCCTGATACCCCTTGATATTGTTGAAACATGTTGAAATCCTCTTGATGATGGAATCGCTGCTTTCTGGCGAAAGTTGAGGCAGTTGAGGCAGCTGCTGCTTTTGCTGAGGACGACAGGACAACTCATTATTTTCCCAGTTCCGTTTGATTCTTGTCCAACATCACCGAGGCTATACTTCGGAGCGGATCCCTTTCAACGTGACAGCCGAGGTGTCTGTTCTGTTTGGGGTTCCGAGCGTGCGAAGCAATGCTGCGGAATGCGAAACGAACGGAGTACTGGTGAGAATGGGAATTCTTTGTCCTTCTCACTACTCCTCGTCATCTTCATCTTAATCTTCATCTTCATCTTACTCGTCATCTTATTCTTCATCTACATCATCACCCCTAACCTTATACGAAGCTCCCTATCCCTAATGTACATGCATGTAGCACGATTTGCTCCGTAATTTTTACATGTGCGCCCCTTACAAATCCAACGGACAGTCCGTTGAGTCGTTGAGTTCTCCAGAAATCCACATCAATTTTCATCCAAACAGACCGTCTGACCCCATCCAATCCCTACAGCCAGGCAAAACAGTCTTCGACTTTCTGAGTAGTGAGGTGATGAAAGAGAAGGTGCCCCCTGGGCCCCCTGGGGCCCCCTGGGGCCCCCTGGGGCCCCCTGGGGCGTCGGCGGGTTTGACACGAACGCGATAGGCCCGCTACGTTTGAGGCGGGTTTGAAGGTGCCTCTGGTAACGTTTATGCCATCAACTTGTCTGTGAACAAAACTAACAAAACAGATCAAAACAGCAGGAAATACGGATTCAGAATATGATGTTAACACAAGTTACAGAACTAACATGCCATCATCTGAAATGTGATTCTGCCTTGGCCTTGCAGCCTCAAACGGTCACAGGACAGAGTCTATAGGGACAGCCTGCGCCGGATCCCAGGTGTCTTCCATGTATGCCAAATCCCGCGCCGGACCACAGGTGGGCCGTTGGTCTGATTTTTTTCCAAATGCAGGCCCTATAGATTTTACTATAGAATACTATAGCTGGTTGGTGGTTTGGAACATTTTTTATTTTCCATAATATATGGGATAATCCTTCCCATTGACTAATATTTTTCAGAGGGGTTGAAACCACCAACCAGATAGAAACATGACATCTCTTGAAGGGTCTTGAATGTTGACCCACCAGATTTTTTTTTTGGTTAAAATTGCTAGTCATCCAGATCATACAATCCCCATCAACCCTTTTTTTGGGGCTTATTGCCATCTCGCGTACGGATTCCAATGGATTATGGCGCTGTCTACATTAGTTGCAGGGTTTAAGGATTCTCAACTGATAGCCATTATCCTGGTTCAACATTTGATGAAGATGTGTATATACCGATGAATCGCGGCATGTGAAAAGCATAAAGGCACTGACAAAAAGGTACTGCAACTGGCAATATTCGCACTCTTCGGCGACTGAAAACGACCTCATTGACACAACCCCGCCGTGAATCGTGGTCATTCATGGCCTACAAAAAAAATTGGACGCCACCCTATTTTCATCGTCGAACTTTGTTGAAATTGCCACTCGAACTTTGTTGGATTCCAGGGTGAGTGGAGCCCCTTACGCCTTTGCACATCTGGTGGCTTACTGTAGCGTCCATTATTCGGCTGATTCACCAGATTCACTAGGGAATCCTTAAATCATGGTAGAAATAAAGATTCCATATGAAACATGTTGGTGGTTTGGAACCATGGAATTTTATGACTTTCCATATATTGGGGATGTCATGTCATCCCAACTGACTTTAAGTCCATCATTTTTCAGAGGGGTAGGTCAACCACCAACCAGTATATATATTGCTAAAGGGAACTAAGCGGTACTGCACACATGTATAAGCATGTGGAGTAGGCCTGACATGACGCCAAATATTTGGCTCAAGTCGCAAGGGAAAACAGTGTTTGCGCCGCTCAGCTATGCTGCCTGGGCTCCGGCTACTGGAACGTTAGGGACTCCAACAACAGCAATCAGATATCCGGGAACAAGGATCAAAATTGTTCACAGGTTATCAGCCGTAAGGGCTCACTTCTTCCGTCGGAAGAGGAGTACCTGCGTGCTGGTAGCCGGGCCGTCAGAGCTTAAGATTGTGGACGCAAAGGACCAATCAGCTCATCATCGCAAAGATGCAGGGCGGCAGCGGGGACTCGCGCAACACGCAGTTTACCTTCAACGAGAACGCTGCTATGCCGGTCGAGGAGGTCACTCAAGCTTCCCCTGGCGACACAGCAGACAGTGGTGGGATACGCTCTACCCGAACTACACAGTCCGGATGGCAAGTCACATCAAACAGACGAAGAATGTCCACCCAAAGTACACCAAGATCTTCTCGAAACAGTGCTCGAAGTGATGTTGTCCGCCAAGGGCATCGACCATCTCGAGGACGAACTACCCCAAGGGACAGATCCACCAGGGCCGGAACCGACCGAATTGGTGAGAGGACCGGGGACACTCGCGTTAAGCGGAGATCAACGGATACTTCTGTGGCTAGTGAACCTATTGCCATGATAGAAGAACTACGGGCACAATGTCAATCCTTACGTAATCAGTTGAGCAATATGGAAGCATATGCTGCATCAAGAGATCAGCTGATTCATGACATCGAGATCAGATTCACTGAATATCTTCAGGAACACAACCAGAATGTGTTTGATGAGGTCAATGCACTCAATCATAGATTGTCGTGTTCCGCAAATGAGGTTGCAGAGTATCAAGCAGAACTAATGGTAGCATCTCAGGAAGACGAAGGTGCAACAATACGCATCCAAGACCTTGAACGCCGAGGTGCCCTGATGGAACACGGTGCAAGACGGATCCATCAACGCGGTATGGAGATCCAGGAAGAGTACAAGGATGAAGTACATCACCTTCAAGGACTATTGGGTAATACGGAGGCAAGACTGCAACAACTTCATCAGACCAATGTCTTAACTACCGATATTGCCAACCGATTGTACACTGAAGGTCAAGAAATGCAGACGGATTTCCAGAACTCAATCATGGAATATCGTAATCGATCCGAAATGGCATCCTTCTCAAGCAATCAACTTGAAATGATTAGCCAACAACAATCAATTGCAGTTCATGAATTGTCTGAACGGAATCAGCTACTAAGTGAAGCTCTAGTTCAGTCTCGTAAACAGGCCGAGTTGTATGAAAGCAGTATTGAAGAGATCACCAGAGAATCTAGAAAGAAGGTTTTCGAGGCAAATCAGGCCAAATTGGAAAGCGATCTGAAACACCGAAACACTGAACATGATACTGTCAGAAGAATTGCATCATACAGGAACCACGAGGCCGAAGCGATATCACACCTGAGGCTTGAATCACAGGCTAGTGCAAATGCGATCGCGAGGGCCGAGCACTATGAAGAGCTCTACGCCAACGAGCAGGAGATGAACTGTGAATTGAAGGATGAGATCAAATTGCAGAACGTGAAGTTGCGAAGATCATTAACTCAGGGCACTACGATCGACGGTCGTGGCCCTGATGAGATGCTTGTTGAAGATCTACGGAACCAAGCCAAAATCGCTCAAATCAGGGTTCAGGATCTAGACCATGAAGTCCATGAATGTTTACAGGAGAACATGTTGTTGAAAGATTGACTGAAGTTGCGGATGTAGGGGCGTCGTCCTTCTCCAATGCTGAAGTCCGAGCTTTAAGATCTGAACTAGAAAGCGAGCGCAAAATGAAATTGGCTAGTGGTATTCAGCAATATGAGAGATCATACACGTTCATGGGGGAAATTCAGGATAGGGATGAAAAGATTGGTATCAAGAATTCTGAGATTATTGATATGAAACGTCGCATAGACGAACTGAGAAAGAGTCTCAAGGATTCTGAAACATCTATGTCCAGGGTCAACCCTGATACGCTTCCCTATTCGACAGGTATCCCCAACTATGATCTCGCATCAAGACTGGTCATCGATAAACTGGAGAATGAGGTGAGTGAGGCTAACTCTGAGAACTCTATCCTAAAATCTTGGGTATCGCAGATCGACAAGGAGTTGACCTACGAGACAAATGCTGCTCAATCCTATCGCGGACATGCTGGATCTTCGCAACAGCAACCGTCCCAATCGAACAAAAGAATCACCGATCTGCTGAAAGAAGTTGACAACAAGATCGCCGATGGGACTGAGAAGGACTATTACAAGCCTCCAGGCGGATGGGGCGGTCCGCCTGACCCTGATGGGCCTCCTGATCCTTTCGGGCCCAACGGTCCAGGACCACCTCCAGAACCTCCTGGTTTGCCTTCAGTTCGGGGATCACAACGCGATTCAGCAGATGATACCTCCACAGCGGCGTACACGGCAGAAGAAGTACCGAGAATGTCAAGGCGGGAGGCTGACAAAGTCTATGTTAGCCCATGGCCGAAGCAACAGAACCTTGGGGTTTGGCAGTCAGATCTCATCAAGGGTGTTGTTCTCGCCGCGAATGATGGAGACAAAGCTGCATGGGAAGCATGGTTACAGCCGGCTATTCGGCCAAATCCTGACATCGAGCTACTGAATGACAGTGGTGGGCAACGCTATCAGTCAATCGACGCCAAGTTGTCAATCGCATTGTCGAACGTGATAGCCCAAGCCGGTGATGTTGCTCGTCATGTAGCAATCAAACTGAGATTGAGAACACAGAGTCATAGTCGAAGAGGGACCTACGTTATGGGACGAGAAATTTTGGCTATGATTCTGGAACACTTCAGGACACCAGGTCAACGAGAGACAGCCTTCACCATGGAGCACATCGTATCGATGAAGTATCTCGGTGACTCCAACCTGGAAGTGTTCTACGAGAAGTGGATGGAGATGGTGTCAAATATGATGCCGGATGATGTACCTCCTGATGATTGGCTTCGTGACGCTTTATACAAGAAGATTCGAAATTCGAGTCTCATGATGTTCGACATCAAGCAGTACGAATCATGGATTGAAGGAGATCAAAGACGAAGCTATCGTTACCTGTTGGACGTCATCGAAAGGCACATATCCAGGATCAGAGAAGACAAGCATGTGGCCGCAAGAGAGAAGTACGCAAGAGACTTTGCAGGTGGTGGCAAACCCACTACTCCTGCACCAAATCCAACTGCTGCTGCACCAGATGCCAATCCAAAGGCGAAGGCTAAAGCCACTCCCAAGGAGAAGGCGGCACCTAAAGCGAAGGCCAAGGCTGAGGCAGCTCCAGTTCTACCATCACCTCAACCAAAACAGCATGCAAAAGGAAAAGGGAAAGGTCAAGGGAAAGGAAACGGACGACCAAATAGCCGAAGTGCTAGTCCTAGATCCAAGAAGAAGATCCCATGTCATTTCCACTTCATCAAGAAAGCATGCAGAAAAGGAAAAGATTGTGAGTACAGTCACGACCAAAAGGTGTTTGATGCGAACAAGAACACGAAAGGTAATGGTCGAAAGCCAGGAACTCCGAGAAGTCAATCTCCAGCGAACAAGACCAAGAAGATTGATGAACCATGCTGGCACTGGGCCAAGGGCAAGTGCCGATACGGAGACAAATGCAACAAACGTCACGATCCTCATCTCTTCAACACTGCTCCGAACACCGAAGCACCAAGCTCAAAGGCTACTCCTGCACTTGTCCATGAATGGAGTGATGACGAAGGGACATTCCACAAGGTTGCATCGAATGTCGTCAAGAAGAAGGTACGAGTCGACGAGTCTAAGACTTGCATTCAGACGTACGTGAAGAAGGACTTCGTGAAGTGCAGCCGGAAATCCCAGACCATCCCCAAAGGTCATGGTAAAGTCGGCAAGCCCACCGATCAGATAAGGCAAGATGAGCAATGGTCTTATTCATGCAGACTAGCATCGAGCCGAGGGAAGGCAATGGCTATCCTGATCGATGAGAAGGGTGAGTACAGTGACATTGATGAAGTCCTAGTCATCGTCGGCCCTAGTCTGGACATTCTGATCAGGTTCGACATCGAGGACGGTGAGGTATCCAGGGAGGTCTTCGTGGAGAACTATGTTCAGCATGTCGAGGGTCGATATGGTAAAAGGGGTAACACAATGTGTATTACTGTTCCTGTTGAAGAAAGAGATAAGAGATTCATATTGGATTCTGGAAGTGGTCATGATCTTATCTCATCCACACGAATAAGTAGAATGGATCTCCCAACATATGATGATAAAGTCGTCAACTTCCATACAGCAAACGGGGTAACATGTTCGACCAAACGATCAAGTATCAAGTTCGAGGCATTCAACGAACCAGCAGAAGCTCACATCCTGGAAGACACTCCTTCCGTAATCTCCATGGGCAAGCGGTGCGTTGACCTTGGCTATTCGTTCGTATGGCCGACTGGTAAAACTCCTTTCATGTTAGACCCCAATGGCAACATCATCGAAATGACTGTCAAAGACTACATTCCTTATGTGAGTGTCGATCAAGAGAAGAGAAAGCTAAGATCATCCTGCGTGGAAAAGATCATGGCAGTTCTTGATGATGGGTGCTCAACGTCAGAAGGCGAAGGTCTTTTGGTTATTGATGGAGAGAGTGGGGACGAGCTTGAGGATCTTTCCGACGCCGTTGGACGATCCGATGGTGAATCTCCCAAGAAATCAATAAAGAAACGTAAGAAAGCAAAGTTGAGAGGCGATCAACATGAAGTAGCTGTTGGAAGTGATGCAGGTGATGCTGAGGAAATGTCGTGCTATGCCGATGACTATGCCGAGTTTGAAGATGACGGGTACGATCCCAGCATCGCACCGGATGATGTCTATGAAGATCATCAAGTTGAAGTTGAAGAGATTCCTGAAGATGGAGGAGGTGAAGATGACGACGATGTCATTGATGTTGATGAGGAAGATGGAGGAGTCCGATTGAGTAAGAGGGGAACTTTGAAGAATGAGGCAAGATCAAAGGTTCATCTTCTAACTCATCGCTATAAGAACCCATACTGTGAGTCGTGCGTGCGTGCCAAGATGAAGCACAGAAAGACGTTCAGAGGAGCGTTTCAGCGTAAGCTCACGAAGTTTGGGGACCTAGTCACATTCGACTACGTTGACAATCGTCGTATTGCTGAACAGAACTATGGCGACGACAAAACCATCTTTGTCATCAGGGATAGATTTACGGGGATGCTTCAATCTTACCCTTCTGCTAGGAAGGATACTGACGCAGTCATCCGGGCGGTCAAACAATTCATGGGCCGTCGTAAGATCAGAGAAGCATACTCCGATGATGCCCCGCAGTTCGACAAGGCAATGAAGATCCTGACGATCCCAATGGACACATCATTGGCCGGAAAGACCAAGCACAACTCACTTGCAGAAAGAACTAACCAGTTTGTGCTCGTGGCAACCACGACATGCCTACTTGAAGCAGGAATTCCACCGTGCTTCTGGATGTACGCTATCAGATGCGTAAGCCACCTGCTCAACATCGAGCCCAACGATGATGAGGTAAGTTCTTGGTGCAAACTTCATGGAGAAGAATTCAAAGGGAAGATGATACCTTTTGGTGCCCTCGTGTACTTCAAGCCCAGTGGTTCACGTGAACGAGAGCAACAACACAAGTTTGACCCCATGGGAATTCCCGGAGTGTTCGCCGGATACTCCATCGGTCCCGGGCTCCATTGGTCGAGAAAGTACAGGGTATGGGCATTATGCATGTGATTGGAGTAAACAGAACTTGGCTTATGACGCTGAGAAACCCATCGCCAAATTGAGGACTCCGCACTACACCGAAAGGGTAGAATTAAAAGAACCTCTTGAATTCCCATGCAAGTCAGAGTATGAAAGGATGAATGTTTCCATTGAGGGACTGAAAGTAAAAGATCGTCTTGAAGGAAACCCCGAAATCCTACCGCCACCTCCTCCGGATGATGGTGATGACGATGAAGATGGAGGTGATGACGATGGTCATGGTGGTGATGGTGTACCTTCGTCGAAGGTCCCACAAGAAAAGACTGAAGGGGAGTTGGAAGCTGAAAGACTCCTTGGTGAAGTATCTGAAAGAATGGGACCACCGGGTATCGACAAGCCCGCACATCCAGACCTTCATGTTCCAAAAGGAGGGCCAGAACACTACTCCATTGGGAAGGCCGGGGATGGGGTTGTATACCTGAATGACGATGGTGAATGGGTGAAGCTCAATGCTCGCGGTCATCCATATCGTATTGACGAACGTGGTTTTCGCAGAATATCAACTACTCCTAGGCCATCAAAATATACCCCTGACGAGTGGAGGAAGATGTCACCGACCGTCAGAAAGGGCATCGCCAAGGCCGAAGAGAAGAAGGTTGAAGCTGAAGAAGAAAAGAAGAAGAGCGAGGCGAAAATCAAGGAGAGTGAAGAGCGAGCAAAGAGAAAAGAAGAAAAGAAGAAGGAAAAAGAAGCCAAGAAAGCCTCTTCCAAGAAAGACGGCAAAGATGATCATGTTTCTGGAGTAGCCATGTCCCAAGACTACGTCCGAAGGGGCAAAGTTTTTCAATATGGTAAAGGGTCCACTTCTCTCGTCGGGAGAGGGATTCCTGCCATTGCTCCATGCAATTCTGATCTATCAGATACTGATGTACCTGATGATGATGACTTCTTGATGGAGTGGGATGAATGGTCTGAGATCGAGAATGGCAGGGGGCCGAAGGCTACTTGGAACAACGACAAAGTGTATGACTTCAACCAGGGGAAAGTGGTGGCTGCTGCGACCTTGCACAACACCGACGAAGCACCCCAAGACGCTCGTGGCCTCAGTGATGTTTTCCATCCATTTCCATGCATGCCATGCATTAATCATTGTGATGATCATCGAGAAAAGATAGTATCAAATGGTGATGGAATCAATATCAACAAGATGTTCAACACTGCAGTTGCAAGGCCTCTTGGTCGAAAGGAAATGATGGAAAACGATGAAGCACGTAAGGCCATGAGGAAGGAATGGTTAGGTCAACATGCTGCTGGAGTCTATGATTTCAGTGTTATAAGGGAATATGATGACGTTGTTCGAGAAGCAAAAGCCAACAAAACAGAGGTTCACATGGCCAGAGTACATGGAATTTGTGTTGAGAAGAACTACCAGTTACCTGCAGGAAGCCCTAGTAGAAAGTTCAAAGGCCGAGGTGTCTTACTTGGTAATCAGGTGAAGAACCAATTCTGGGAGGCTGCTTTCTTCCAGGACTTGGGCAATTCTCCAGCTACTTTTGAGGCATCGAGATGGGCTGATTTCTATGGGTGTCTTCCGGGCCATAATGTAAAACTTGCCGACGCTATTCAAGCGTACATTCAGGCAAAGCTAACCGGACCACCATGTTGTGTTGAGGAGCTACCCGAAGATGCTTGGCCAGACGATGTCGATATTCGAAAACTCCGTAGGCCAGTTGTAAGGTTGGTTAAAGCTTTGTACGGCCACCCCGATTCGGGAACAATGTGGGAACAACATTGTGATCGGAAAGTTCGAGAACTCGACTTCGTTCCTGTTGGAGAAGAATGGCCTTCTATGTATTTTCATAAGAAACTAAAGCTACTTCTTGTCATCTATGTAGATGACTTAAAGCTGGCAGGACCGGAAGAGAACCTGACTAAGGGTTGGGAGATGCTCAGATCAAAACTCAACATCGAGCCCGAGACTGACTTGGGGCTCTACCTTGGTTGTGTTTTGAGAAAGGGATCTACCAAACTTCATGATGGTACCCCGGTATCGACCATGACCTATGACATGGAAGGTTTGTTGAAACTGTCGGTTGAGAAGTACTTGGACATTGTTGGAAAAGATACGAAGCTAAAACACGTATCCACTCCAAGTTTACCTGAAGAAACAAAGAAACATAAGTCGAGAGCACCATGTCCCGGGAACCCCAAGAATAAGAAAGTATGTCCATGGTGTACTCATGAATTTGATCCGGACGCTCCATTGTTTTATGAACAAGGAACCCAAGGGGAAGACGTCTCGCCTGGGGAGTCTGAGAGAGGTGCATTGGCACCACACGCTGCCAGCGTGCTGATGAAGCTGCTGTACGCGGCAAGGATTGCTCGTTTCGATCTGCTTCGTTCCATTAATTCCCTGGCCAGGAATGTAACAAAGTGGACCATTGATGACGATGCAAAGTTGTATCACTTGATGTGCTACGTGAATTCCAGCCTATCTAAGAGAATGACCGGATGGGTTGGGGACAACTTCAATGAATGGACATTGTCTTTATTTGCTGATGCTGATTTTGCAGGGTGTGCCCAATCCTTGAGATCTACTTCAGGGTCTCATATGCATATTCAGGGTAACCACACACGGTTTCCTTTGTCCGGGGGCAGCAAACGGCAAGGATGCGTAAGCCATTCAACGCCTGAGGCTGAAATCGTGGCAGCCGATGTCACCCTCCGTAATTACTATGGGTTTGCCCGCTATGAGCATTTGGGAAACGCTGACGGGAAAGTCGCCCAAATTATTGTTCCATGATGACAATCAGGGCATGATAGGTGTAGTCAGGTCGGGTCGTAACCCCACTATGCGGCATCTTGAGAGGACCCATGGCATAGCCATTACTTCCCTCCATGAACATTTTACTCGGGAGAACTACGTACTCATGTATGAGGTGACCTCGAAAATGGCCGCTGACATTCACACCAAAGGTTTCAAGAATCCGTTGGCATGGAAAAGAGCATGTATGCTCATCAATCTGTTGGACCCTGGTGACATCGGTACGAAAGATCTGCTCGATATGGTCTCACCCACCACGGATGTCGATACCACTGTCCGACAAGTGTTTCAAACCAAAACTCAAGATGTTCCAAATTTTCCATATACCGAAATACCTATTCTACCACCTGAGGTGTATCAGAAGGGTCTTTCTGGTAAAGAACAAGTACAACAACTACCTGGCATGGATCCCATACTGGTTGTTAAGACGCCAACCTTCTTTAGAAAACGACCACCTGGTGTATCATTGCCCCATGACTGTTTGAGAAGTACCTGGATACTTTCTCATGGCAAATGGATCAAGGTTGAGGATCGAGTTCCACCCGTTCAGCAACAAGACCGTTTCGATCAATGGGTAGAACGAGCTTGTTTCCAATACCATCCGTGTCAACCTAGTATATCGCCGTCGGTGATTACTAGGCAATCAGCCGGCATTGTCTCACCGGGACACCCGGCGTCAACAGCGCGACAAGGGCTCCATGCTGCCGCGGTGCCGACTCGTCAGACTCCAGTCCTGAAGTATCCTCAGTTAACTGTGGGGGTGGGTCAACTATTTTGTCATCAATCCCATGGAAATGAACCCACAACCATTCATGCAGCTCCTTGTGGTACTGCTCGGGTGATCAACACGCTTCTTCGAGTTGTTCATGGGGGGAGTTCTGGATGGGGTAGTCTTCCAATGGGATTTCCTCCGTCGGGGGACCCCGATGATGATCCATATCCTACAGAAAACAAAGATCCCAATCGACGACGAACTATCTTTGCCGGTGGTGATGTAATTGCTGGTAGAGTGTCAAGGGACAAAGCTTATAACCCCATGACTTCGTCAAGGAAAGGAAAGAAGATATCTAAAAGCGAATGCGATCAGGATGAATGGATATGGAAGGATGAAACTACATTGACGAGAGTGCATAAGGTACCGAGAAGAAAGATGTTTACCCCCAAAGAGGCTGACTTCCTACCTTGTAAGCTGAGACGGTTTAGAGATGAACGGGAAACCAACCAAGTGTTTCAGTCAAGTGGGAGGTTAATCCACGACTCATGGAGATTGGCGGGGAATAACATCGAGAAGACCAATAAAAGAAATGAATTCTGGACAGGGACCACTACCTTCAAGATCATATCCAACGCAGACATCAAAGATGTGATGGACAGCGGGTCTGATGTGGAGGACAGGGCATCGTGCCAGGACACTGTGGTCACCTGTATCCTTGATGGAAACATGAAAATCATCCCTTTAGATGACATGTTTATAGCCCATCATTACAAGCTGAAGCATGAGACCAGAAAACAAAATGATTGGGATATTCAGATGACACTCCACCGAAAGAATGGGAAGACTCTGACGTACCATTTCAAGCAATCTTATGCTGATTTTCTCGGAAAAGTACTCGATGACATTGTCATATCACTCAACCTCTATGAGATGAGAGATGATGTCCCATGTTTACTCCTCATGTGTGCTGAAACGCAAAGTATCATCACGAAGATTCACAGACAAAGTCGGTTCAAGATGATGCATGTGGTCACAATTACCGAAGATGACAACCTGATGTCCGACTATGGAAGGGCGAAATGGAGACGTTGCATCAGGGGTCCTAGTGACTGCGTGTTCTTTGCTGGACCTTGCACCGGTGGTTCACCGTGGAATCGTTTGAACAAAAACGTGAGTGAGGTCACTGCACACAACATCAGAATGAAAGCGTTTCTGTATTGGGAGTTATGGGAAGAGTTCACATTGTGTCTGCAACGTGTACATGTCTTGCATGCGATGGCATTGTTGGAACTACCTCGGGGATGCGACTATTGGAATGATGAGAGAATGAAGTTTCTGATTAGTGGGACCCAATCAACTGTGCATGACTTTGATGGATGCATGTATGGTTTGACATCAAAATTCAAAGATGTTGGGACCGCCATCAAGAAACCATGGAGAATCGTATCGTGGGGGGTTGAATTCTTTGACCTGCATGAAAAATGTGATGGCTCACACACTCACGGTCAATGTGCGGGTAGAGAAACACGTGCAACACAACTATATACCGAGAAGATTGTCAGATGTATTCTTCGGGGTGTCACAAATCAAATGTTGATCAACAACGCTTATGGAAGGAGATATCGACCACAGGTATTGGATGAGGTAGATCACCATAAGTCGAAGTCATGTGCTTGTGTCATTGTGAACGACTATGAATGCGATGTTAATGAGAAGACCATCAATGAACAACTATTCATTAACTTCATCACCCAACGAGGCGGTGTGAAGGTGAAGCTGAGGCTGTATCCACGTCGTGGATCGCTATTGGCGGATCCGGATCCCGTTAGAGGTAGATTGAAGGTGAAGTTAGGCTGCTACCTGCGTCGTGGGTGCGCCTTGACGGATCCGGATTCTCCTTGCCTCATCTCGGTCTTCGCAATGGCTGGAGCCGACCTTGTGATCCCATCAGCGGCCAAAGGTATTGGCTCACTGAAATCAACTTTGTCCCTCATCAAGGAGAAGAGCCAAGAGCACAACCTTCCTGCTCCTTTCTCCACCTACGAGGAGACAAACTTCAGGGGTTGCAAGGACAAGGACATTGACGAATGGTTGAATCGAGTGAAGATTTCTCCTCCCGTCGTTGTGGCCTTAGCCTTTGTCATGGACAGAAGTGGCAGAACATTCGTAACTCATGCAATCAGGTTGCTCATGAAAATGATGTCTAAAGTGACCAACGAGAATGAGTTGAAGATGTCCGTCACTAGCTTCATTGACAAAGGGGCCCGACTATCAAAGTTGGTGGAGGGGGCCGCCAGAAATCCAGACGAGCAAAGCATCATGCAGCTCTTGTGCACCTTTGAGTGCGCGATTAGAATAGATGAATTGTGGGATACCCTCAAAGACCACTACACCGGGCAGAACAGCATGATCACCAAGGAGATCACGGTTAAGGAATTGCGCGACAAGATCGCGAACACAAGCCCCACGAACCTTGGGTCCTTGAATCAGACATATCCTCCTTACGGAAGTTCATGTTACCAAATCCGGAAGAGGACGAACTTCGAGGAGATCGCCCGTCGGAAGTGGGAAAGCTGGTCATTCGACGCGATGCGGAGAGAGGAACCTGATCGAAGTGAAGTCGAATCTCGCATCAAGTATCTGGTCAACATCATGTACGAGGAGAGCTATAGCCTCGGCTACGCACTCCGACGTCACAACGCCAGAGCGACCAGCAACCAGGGTAAGACCATCATCGTTCAGAACGTCCTGGAAGACTGGATGTCAATGAGTTATGATCTCAGCTTGGAGCGGACGGCAGCCGTCGTCCATCTGCAAACCATCCTCATGGTTTCCAAGATGTTACATGAGTGGATGTCAAGATTGGAGAACTTCACCCACATGTCATACTTGAGCGGGGTCATCAAGACTGATCTGGACAGAATGAAGCTGGCCATTGACCTTCGTGACGACCTGTGGGAAGTGGGGGGCTACAACATTGAAAGGGCCGACCAGGGCATGTTTGAGGAGGTGGAGAAACGAAACAGGACGTTCTCCTGTATTCGCGACTATGTGACGACCACAGCCACCACCCAGATGGGCCAAGGGGCCACAGAAGTCTCCCACATCGATGGCTGGGACGTCCCGCTGATGCCGAAAGACGGCAGAAACCCTCCAAGTCAACCAGATCATCCAGCTTGGGATCCTTCACCAATCAGAATGATGAACGACCAGCAACAAAGGGAAGCCGATGCGCAGCGGGCGCAACAGCAACAACAACAGACTGGACCTAGCAGTTCCACCGCCGGTGGACGCGATGGTTCCAGCTCTGCAGCTGGGAGCGCACCACCACCGAAGGCTCCACCTTCGAAGCCAAGGCCATCGACACCTCCTACCAGAAAGGACTGGGTAATTCCTCGGGTGCCAAATGGGTATCTTTTCAGGACATCCTCAATGCCCGACCAAAGGAATTCAGAGTTCATCACGTCTGCTTGGATGGACGAACGGGACAACTTTCTGCTATCAATTGTCCAAGGCCCCGCAGCTCAGGCTGCCAGTACATCGGGATCAGCACCTTGGGCACAATACTTGAGGAGAGTGACGGCCTACGGGTGCATGGTCTTCGGAGTCTGCAATCCGGGGGTCGTGACTGAGGACACAGCATCCACGATCTCTGAGAAGGATTGGCTTAGATGCTATAGCCACATCGTCCGCAAGTACATGTTGACACGGACTGGATGCTACCTGTCAACGGCGGGAATGCTGATGATGCTTGGACACCATGACGTGAACATCGCCAACCAGTCCGAATTGGGCCGAATCAAGAAGCTGATCACGAACCCGCTTGCATGCAGGATCATTGAAGCGCCGAGCGGCCCAAGGGAGGTTGACTTGTTGGCCGGTGACTTCCGGGCTGGGACGACCATCCTCATCACTGATTTGATGTTCCGTGTGGGAACCCAACGTGGGCCGCATGGCATTCAAATGGGGTTAACTGACATGGGATGGGAGAGTGTTGAAGTCTTCAAGATCCATGATTCTGAGTTTGAACGACCACTTCAACAATTTCTCGACACGCTTGACAAGGTCAAGCAACATCTCAAAACGGATACCATCGATGATGGCCAGGTGACGGTTCATCTTTGGTTGTCATTGCAGTTCCTCCATGAACAAAAGCCACCCCACTGTATAATGCTCGAGAATGATTTCAAGAACCAATTTGTCAAAGGAGTGATTGACCTTGATCAAGTCACATCCCGACCCTTGATGGTCGCCATCAACAACGACTCCATGTTCAACGGTGTGGACTCCGTCACATCAAGAATCGCAGTTGAGCTGATCGAGAAGATGAGGCTCCAGGGGATCTTAGTGACGTCCGACCAGAGAATGTGGCGGTCGATGTATTCCCAATATGGAAGACAGTTCTCAGTGTTGAGCACGACCAAAAGGGGGACCCTGGGAAAGACTGCAATTTGGTCTGTCATCGAGAAGAACTTGTTTCGCCAAAGGGTTTTCCTCATGTGTGCCACAAACAGGGAGTATGTATCCGTACTCAATGAAGGAGCATTCAAACCTGAGGAGTCCGGAATCGACACAAAGGTGTTGGAGGACATGACTGGCCCAACTGAGGCATTCAGAATCGCAAGTGGCGAAATGACCCCAGGCGACTACGCGACCGATGACACAACCATTTTCCAACGAGGCCCTGCAACCGCCATCAACCGGTTTACGAAGGACAAGAGGTTTAAGACCCGATGGGTTGAACCAGTGGTCGGGACTCATGAACTAGAACCCATTGTGTCAGATCGATGCATGTGGTTCTCCATCGACAACGAGAGCTCTGACATCATGTGTGGCTCCTGCAGAAATGCGGTGACGATGGACGAGATCGAAACATGTCAGCTGAAACCGACCCACTGCATCAACTGCTCTGCAAACACCCAAGATCACTACAAGCGCTCCGCTCCCACATTGGAAGCCAGGAAATCCGTCTTGCTCCTGGCGGCCAGATTGAAGGTCGCATTTGAGGAATGTGGCATCGACGTGGTCGATATCAACCAAGGATTTCAGGCATGGCTTACTTTCACGGCATCTTCTTTGATTTCAAACGCTTTATTGCCGTACGGGGAGCACTTGATGAAGTCTGTTTCGCACATGGGGGGAGTCAGGGTATCGAAGAGACAGGCTCTGGAGATCTTCCGGAATGGACGCGGCAAACAGTTCAGCATCTACCGCGAAAGAATCTATGATGAGGTCGCGAAGAAGTGGCTCCTGGTCTTCAGGGTCACGAAAGATTGCGGAAATGTCGCGTACAAGGACTTCTTCGAGCAGGTCGCTGTTCCTGAGGTGAAAGAAAGGAACGAAATCTTCGGATTCTCCCGTGCATCAGCCGAGAAGACTGGGGACATCATCGAGTTTTGGCTTGGTGTCTTGGATGTGGCAAACATGGCAAAAGGGGTTGTGAATGTCTTCAATGCCAGCGTTGACCCTGCTGAATTCCTCAACGGCTTGGAAAAGGCATTGGCCCAATTCACATCAACTTCCAGAACTACAAGCACCATCAACGACAAGAGACGAGGATCTTTCGACTGCACCCTGCAGACTGCAGAAGCCGAAAAGGTCATGAAGGTCATCCACGCAATTCCCGGCTATGAAACGTTGAGTGACTTCAACTGTCTCACGGAGTGGGAGAAAGATCAGGTCATCTCTCAGTTTCGAAGAAAGCACCATGTCACAGGGGACGACGCCAACATGGGCGCTGATGCTGATGCCCAACCAGGTGACGAGTCGCCGACTCACCCTGGGGAGGAGGAAGCTGATGAGCCAGCAAACGACCCTACTGATGTGGTTAGGGACTCAGAGATTTCCGGAAAACAACAACTCCTGGATGCGTTGGGAAAACTCTTCACTGTCTCTGAGGATGTCAATATGTGTTTGTACTGTGGTAGCGCCAAACATGGTCATCTCGAATGTGAAAATGAGAAGAAGGATGAAGTCAGAAAGGTGCTAAAGGCCGTCCGAGCGTCGCTCGAGGCTGATAGTCCTACATCTGATGACGTCGAGATGGAACCACCTGAGCACAGAAAGGACGGATCAGGTGCTACGGAAGGGTCAGGGCAAACGGATGAGCCTACAAAACCAAGGTTTGGTGAATACCAGTGGTACGACAGCATCAGGACTATGTCCGAAGTCGGAGACCTGGATGAATATGGTAGGTTTTGTATTGAAGGGCGTGATGTTACCAAGCTGGGACCCCAAAATATCGTTGATCTCAACGAAGTGATCCGGGACGCCATTGTCAGAGGAGGAGGTGACACTTGGTCAGTACCAGAGTTCCTCGCAAACTACTCCGACAACAACATCAGAAAACCCTTCTACAAACGGATCGAAGCGCCGCGGGATGGTTTCTTGAAAATCATCCCCACGACGGGAGCCCACTTCTTCAACTGCTTCTACTTTGGCGGTGTGGAGTATGCGGCAAACTATCGCTTCGAAACCGGTAATCGGCTCGACAGCTATGAGGACAAGGTGAGCACCTCACTGAACAGGATCCTACGACACAATGTGGGGAAAGCCTCAGAATCACAAAGCTTGTTTTGTGACGATGCCGGCTGGGTACCCATTGAGGAAGTACTCAAGTGTGAGTCAATCTGGAGACATGAATACCAGCGTTGGCCGCATGTCTTCCTCGCCCCCAAAGGGAAAGCAAACGATCGAAATGCATGGAACGTGCAAGAGGCGAGCAAACGCATGGCGTTGCTGTTCAAGATCATGTTCCACTGTGCCCGATATGGACGTCGTGTACGTGAACAAATCTTGGCATTCGGGATCAACAAGGACATTGATCGCAACAGCCTGACATGCATTGACAACAACGTCAACGCGGACACGCCTATTCCCGACGAGGGGCTATTGCTCTATCCAGTTGCAGTTCGCGCTCCAACGGGGCACAAGGAAGGATCCTCCAGGGACGACGTCTTGTTGATGTCCTCCTTGCTCTCGCATCCGATTGCGCCCAATACCATCATGTCATTGCCGGTTTGCTTCCACATCACGAAGAAGACCAACCTCCGAAGCATTTGGAGGGAAGGACTAATTCCTGGAGGTCTTGGAGAAGGTCATCGTATGTTCACGTTCTTCAATCCATACGTGCCGTGGGATCATCGCTCATGGACTATCACGAAGAGCGTTGACACACGAAAAGGGGACTACATCTGCCTCTTCATCCCGACCGAGACCCTGATGGTGGAGTATGGTGGTCGATTGACGGATTCGGGACAGATCGTTTCGCCAAAGATCATCCCGTTATCAGCGATCAGAGGAGGATGGATTCAAGATCCAAAGGATCAAAACAACAAGACATGGCTCCGGTTGTTCGTTCCGTCGGGCGACGACCAGGTAGTCCGGTCAGGCACTGTTAAGTCAAGAACTGTCGCCACCAAGGAGTCCATTCTGAGGATCGCAAGTCAATGCATCGACGCCGAAAAGCAACCGTATGACGAGATCACCATGGATGCAATGAACATCGTCCACCAATTCAGGAACAATCTCATTGAAGCTGGTGGACAAGAACAATACCTCGCCCGCATCAAGCTGATCGACTACATCGTCGAGCGCAAGAGGGTGGAAACTTCAGGTTGCCGTCATTGCCCTCATTGCCTCAATGAGACGCCGACGAAGTTGGCAGTATGTCTAGGATGCTGGACAGAGCTTGAGAGCTGTGGAATTCGACCATATAGATTACAAGCTCCTGAAGACGATGAGGACGAAGCCACAAAGAAAAGCTCGACGAGGAGGTTCGCCGACAGGAAGAATCGTTGTTCGAGGATACGGTCCACCAAGCACAGGAAAACGTACCTGAATCCAACGATTATGGCTTCAATCCTGACGAAGTCGACTACAACGAAGGCGATGACGAGGAAATGGCTCAGGAGGAAGAGACTCAGCAGGAAGACGACGAGATCGTTGAAGAGGACGATGATGATGACATGAACGTCGAACCTGAGAATGAGCCTTCATCCAACCTGCCAGTATGGACCAAGAATCTTGTGCCTGGAAGCAAGGGTTTGCCAGGAGATGGTCTAGTAAACAATGATGTCTCCGAGGCCGCGGCTCACTTGTACGACAATGCCGTGATGTCAAAGATCATCGCAATGTTCAGACTCTACTACAACCAGAGAGTCACTTTGACCCCAGAGGATTACTATGCGCTGATGACAACCACCAAGCGAGTCCGACTGGACCTGGACGACTTCTGCCCCTACACGGGCGAAGATCAGGACGGCAAACTCAAGCGACCGACTGAGCAGGAATTGGACGCACTCTTTCAGGAGAAAGGGAAGAAGAACTCATGGTCAGAGGGAGAATTGATGTACTCTGGGCGGCCGAGAAACATGATGATGCCTGTCATCAAAACTCTAGAAGTTTACGGAAAGATGATGGAGTTTCTCATCTGTGCCGGGTACACTCCCGAGTCCTTAGGTTTCCTCATGCCAATGACGAAGATGCAGGGAGATGCGAAGGAGAAGCAGGAGATGAGGGTGAACATTAGCAACTTCCTCCGACGATTGATGAAGGGAACCTTTCCCGAATATGAGTCATACACCTTCTTTCGTTCCGGGAGCCACGGCTTCCCCAACTGCATTGAACTCCCAGCTTTCTCGGTATATCTGAGTCTGAGAGAAAAGGAACAAAGGGTGGAACTACTCTTCGCTGCCCAACAATGCGGTATTCCATTACCTCGCAACTTCATCGGCAAGATGGCTTACGCCATTCAACTCGCTGAGTCCGAGGCGATGAGGGGAAAGTCCGACATGAAAACAAAGATGGCTCCGAACCTAGGGGACGAAGTGGTAAGTGAAGTATTCAAAGCAGTCGGGGACAGTGCCGCCACCAAGCGTGCCGCTGCAGACGCGAAGGCCAGATCATCAACACAGCCTTCACAGAAACCCGAAGATACTGGTTCAGCGTCATCATCGGCCAGTGCACCAAAGGCTAAGGCTATGCCGAAGTCTTATGAACCACCTAAAGCACCACCTGCGAAGCCTCCATCGCCGAAAGCTGCTCCGAAACGTGCGGCAGGTTGGGAGAAATCTCAAACGACACCTCAATGGAAGAAAGTCCGCCGTGAGGAGTAAATCAACCACCTCTGTCCATCCAAGTGATCACTGGACTATGAGATGTGTATCGTCTTTGTGAACAGATGATCAGGAAAAGACCAATTGAGAGGACTCTGAGCGAGGCAGTAGACTAATTCGCTTAGGTTCCATATTCTCACTATTCCCAATCTGCACGATTTTCTTTTAGCAATGTGCACGTGAATTCACTAGTTAGCATCAATTGCTATTCTTGGTGGAGCAGTCAACTTCCGTCGTCGATGGAGTGACTTGCGAAGCCGTAATCGTAGGGTAGCTGCAAGCTAGTGATAATTTGCGTTGTACAGCTCGAACTTGCGCTGACGCATTGCATGCCATAGAGTAGGCAACCCCGGATCCACTACGCTCGTCGGGTGTGGGTGAAGGGGGAGCTGAATGGATTTGCGTGTATAAAGGCGTAATTCGTGCACCACAAATAATATAATTCAAAGTTCCCACTCTCGTGCCTGCGGTGCGAAGCCACCTTAGGCATGGGGGGTGCTAAAGGGAACTAAGCGGTACTGCACACATGTATAAGCATGTGGAGTAGGCCTGACATGACGCCAAATATTTGGCTCAAGTCGCAAGGGAAAACAGTGTTTGCGCCGCTCAGCTATGCTGCCTGGGCTCCGGCTACTGGAACGTTAGGGACTCCAACAACAACAATCAGATATCCGGGAACAAGGATTAAAATTGTTCACATATATATATATATGTATACATAGATGATTGAGGTTATTTGTGACTCATGGATTGCCCAGAAGTTTGTAGTGATAATCCACAAAGGTAGGGCTAATCCAACCAGCTTTTGGAATGATTCTGGCATCAGCTTGCCGAAAGATTTACTGTAAATGGAAGGAAGTGCGCAAGAGGGGCTATAGAAATTGAACTCATTTCATAATATATATATATATATTTATATAAAGGCATATCACCAAAGTTGGATGGTTTCATAGTAGAAGTGACCAACTTGATCTGCAATGCGGGTCTCGCAATCTGGCGCGCCCAAACCAAGGGATTCCGTATGGTACCAATGGTATCGGTGATCCCCCAAGAACAGTAGCAATGGTGACCACACACTTACAGGAAACCATGATTTTCCCCAGAACATCTAATGGGATCCTGCATGTTTTGTCAGAAAAAAGTCTGAGATTCAAGCATGCGTTTTAAGGTGAGGTGCATAGTTTTTGAAGATTTCTGACATGTTTTGCAGACCGACGTTGGCCATGGTAGTATTGACCCATCTCGTTTTGGCGTCCTGTGATTTTGACCCATACTTACACTTCAATCAAGATTTTGCAGGTTTAACCTTTACTCCCAATTGTTGGTAGGACTTTTTAGTGGTGTTTTGCAGATCATTCTGTTTAGATCGTGAGAGTTCGCAACCATTTGAGTAGTTGAATAATTAAATCCCCAATTTTGGTTAGTTAAACTCCGCCTTTCTTGTTGGTTCAAGCTCTAATATATATCATCCAGTTGTGTCATCGCAGGAGAGCATCCTGGGACGAAGCTGAAGGAAAGTGAGTATGGCACCCGCTCTCAGAGTTCCATCGAGAAGCTTCTGAGAATGTCTGGTTCGAATGTAAAGCGGGGGAACTTTTGAGGATGTTCTTGGTGAACTTAGAGTGCCTTTTTCTCATGGAAATGATATGGAACAAGTTGTGAAGCCATCGAGCGGATTTTTATGAAGACTGCATGTTTTCTAGTTTCTTTTAGCATCATTTAATATCATTTATATACATATATATATTGTATATAACTTGTTGGCTCAGGAGGTACTTGAACCCTGCGGTGACGACCTGAATTGACCCGAAATCAAGTCAGGCCATGAGATTCGATCCATACTCTGCAGATAACCGAAAGTGCGTGTGTTCCTTTCACGCCCGGGATCCCAGGATATCCCAGGGGTTCCATCCTCGGGCGTTACCTTTGCGACCACTTCTGGTCGCTGGTTTCATGTCTTTTTCTGAACCATGACTCCCAGGGTCTCTATGATGTCTTTGCATCCCAGAATCAACACCCCCATACCCACTCAACCCACTCATGTTCGCCCAGGATTGGCAAATCCCCAGTTCAAAAAAGGGGGGGACCAATTCTTGTAGTAATTCAGGATTATTTTGGGGTTAACAGCGTAACCCCCCAGTTATTATCCCCCATTCCTCAAGCTTTCAGCTGCAGCATGCGCAAGATGTGTTTGGATCCAGGGCACTACTTTCTGTGACATGCATTAAGAGATGTATGTGTATCTATCTATAGATGTGTGTAGACATGAACATATAGATTATATATAGATTATATATATATAGTTATATATATAATTATATATATATATAGTTATATATATATAGTTATATATATATAGTTGGAGCACGGCCTTTATCTGGCCGTGCGTTTTCGTGCACATTGGGGGGGTGGGGTGGGGTGGGGTGGTGTGGGGTGGGGTGGGGCATGTGTTAACGTTCATGTGAACTTGCTAGGTAAGTGGACTCGTCTCTGTGTGTGCCGTTATGTGCGTGTAGACATGGGTGGGGTGGGGTGGGGTGGGGCATGTGTTAACGTTCATGTGAACTTGCTAGGGAAGTGGACTCGTCTCTGTGTGTGCCGTTATGTGCGTGTAGACATGGGTGGGGTGGGGTGGGGTGGGGTGGGGCATGTGTTAACGTTCATGTGAACTTGCTAGGTAAGTGGACTCGTCTCTGTGTGTGCCGTTATGTGCGTGTAGACATGGTCTTGAAACACAAAGACCGTGGGCATTCAACGATGCACCCGTCAGTAACGCAATATGTGTTCATGTGGTGCTGGCGCTCCACCCTGGACAATCCAGATCCCCAAAGGTTCCTGGAAGAACTCGAACAGTTGCTGTGAGAAAAAAATCAATCAGAAAATGTCCGCTGGAAGTGCGATCAGTTTCTTTGGTTTCAACATCATTTACTTGTATGAATGCCTGTCTTTGGTTATAGGTAGCTGTTCGATGCAAGTGAAGGTCCGTTGCAAGGTCGTCTGGCAGGTTGTGCCAAATTCATTTATACATAACATGTTGAAATCCAGGTCGGTTGCAATTTCGTCTGGCAGGCTGTGCCAACTTCATCAATACATAACATGTGGAATTACAAAAAAATGCGTTTTCGCCTAGGCGAAATACTTGTTTTTCCATTTCATGCACCAGAAAAAGGGGGTTCTTGTCTTTGAACTCACATCAAAACAATACAGGTCGAATTAGTTGGGGAGTCCTGAGAAACATCAAAAATGATAGTTTCGCTGATAGTTTCGCCTAGGCGAAACGCTAGATTTTGATTTTATGCACCAGAATCAGGGTTTTCTCGCCTTTGAAATCACATCAGCCAAAATCCTATTGGCACGACCACATCAAACATCATCCATGACACCCCGTTGATCACAAAAACACCACGGCCAGATAAAGGCCGTGTTCCTAGTTATATATATATAGTTATATATATATAGTTATATATATATAGTTATATATATAGTTATATATATAGTTATATATATAGTTACATATATATAGTTATATATATAGTTATATATATATAGTTATATATATAGTTATGTATATAGTTATATATATATATAGTTATATATATATAGTTATATATAGTTATATATATAGTTATATATATAGTTATATATATAGTTATATATATATAGTTATATATATATAGTTATATATATAGTTATATATATAGCTATATATACATATATATAGTTATATATAGTTATATATATAGTTATATATATAGTTATATATAGAGTTCTATATATATATTGTTGTATATATATAGTTGCTGGCGGGACCACAGGTCGCCTGGCTGTTGTTTGCTTGTGGTGGGGGGGGTTGGGGGGGGTGGGGGGTGGGGGCGTAATTACGTTCCTTTTTCTGCGTTCGCCTGGACTTTTTTTTGGTAGCTATTTTTATGTTACGCTTGCACGCTGCCTCATCATCTTGCACGCAACATGTCACGCTACGCTTGCACGCTGCCTCATCATCTTCCACGCAACACGTCATGCTACGCTTGCACGCTGCCTCATCATCTTGCACGCAACACGTCATGCTACGCTTGCACGCTGCCGCATCATCTTGCACACAACACGTCATGCTACGCTTGCACGCTGCCGCATAATCTTGCACGCAACACGTCATGCTACGCTTGCACGCTGCTTCATCTTGGCATCAAGCTTGGATGACTGCTGGCAAACATCTGGGCATCAAATGCTATCAGGTGTCACACCAGCGAAAAGAGTTTTGCCGCTCTCTCTCCGAAGTTGACCCCAAGCTTTCCAAGAAAGCTGGAACACAAGTCATTGACAGAAAGTGGAAGGCATTGAAAGACTTTTTGCCAAGCAACTACCACCGAAAGATCAATGGCCCACATGGCAGCCAGGTCAACCCTCTGATGAGAAAGCGCGTCTTTCAGTTTTGCTGGCGCAATTCGCTGCAATCGCCCAGCCCAGCACAGTTCTTAAAACACCCGGCAAAGTTGCAATGCAAAAAAAAAAGTAGCGGCGTTAGTTTTCAGGATGATGAAAACTTGCCACCTTTGCCTGACGTCTGATTTCCAATGTGCAGAATACCTGGATAATGGTTTCGTAACCAGGCGACTCATGGTCCCGTGACCATATATTTATATATATAGTTATATATATATATAGTTGCATATATATATAGTTATATATATATAGTTGCATATATATATAGTTATATATATATATATTTAGTTATATATATAGTTGGACCATGGCCTTTAGATGGCTGTGGTGTTTTGTTGACGTTGGAGGGGGTGGGGTGGGGCATGTATGCGAACTTGCAGATCAAGCACATGCTACGCTGTGGCTGCCGGCAGGTGCATGTATTCATGGGTGGGGCGGGCTGGGGGGGGTCATGTATTAACGTTCATGTGAACTTTTAGATGAAGGACATGCTACGCTGTCGCTGCCGGCAGGTGCATGTATTCATGGGTGGGCTGGGGTGGGGCATGTATTAACGTTCATGCGAACTTGCAGATGAAGGACATGCTACGCTGTGCATGTATTCATGGGTGGGGTGGGGTGGGGTGGGGCATGTATTAACGTTCATGTGAACTTGCATCCTGCTACGCCGCTACTGTAAGTTCTCTTGAACTTTGCACTCATACGTACGTCATGCTACGCTATCATAACTTCTCTTGAACTTTGCACTCATATGTCATGCTACGCTACTGTAAGTTCTCTTGAACTTTACACTGATACGTCATGGCACGCTAGTGGAAGTTCTTTTGAACTTTACACTCATACGTCATGGCACAAACGTTGGACCGGTCCTGGAAGTCTTTAAAGGACTTCTTGCCAGCTCACATGGTTTTGAAGCACAAAGAGCGTGGACATTCCACTTTGCACCCCTCAGTGACACAATATGTGTTCATGTGGTGCTGGCATTCTAGCTTAGAAAGTCCAGATCCTCAAAGGTTCTGGAAGAACTGGAAGCGCTGCTCGGACCAAAAGACGACTAAAAACATGTGAGGACGAAGTAGTTTCAGGGTCGGCAAAAAAATCAAAAATTCTAGTTTCGGCGAAATACCTGTCTTTGTGAAACTGCACCACAATAAGGGGTTAACGACCTCAAAAGTCACATCACACAAATTCCTATTGGCAGGGGCACATCAAACATGATCCATGACACCCCGTTAATCACAAAAAACCCACGGCCATCTAAAGGCCGTGCTCCTAGTTATATATATATAGTATAGTTGCTTATATAGTTATTTATATAGTTATTTATATAGTTATTTATATAGTTATTTATATAGTTATTTATATAGTTAAATATAGTTAGATATAGTTATATATAGTTATATATAGTTATATATAGTTATATATAGTTATATATAGTTATATATAGACATGATATTCCTTGTGGGCGCAGCAATTTGAGCCATTCCCAGTTGGGTGTCATCCAATAGGGGTCCCCAGCACCGAGGCAAGTCTCTGGAGGATTGACAGCGCGGCCGGGGTTGAACGGCCACATATCAGAAAACACATGAACGAAGCTACATAATCATATGTACATATCATATATCATCATATATCTGCTTGCAGTCCTTTCTAATGTACGCAAACTTAGAGTCATTCACCCCCATGAAAACACTTCATATTATAGACAAATGATGACAGATGCATATAAACCCTTCATTTCATCCATAAAAAACTCAAAAAATCAGGGTTTTTGCTGGGTTCAAGGGCAGATGTATAAATACCCACCCTTCTGAAGACCTACATGGAATCCTAAAAATAGGGTCTGGACAATGATTTTCCTGTGGAACATTGCCTTGTTGCAGTTCTCGGCAGTTGGATGACTGGTAGTTGCATAGGCAGATATAACACCTGATTCATTTTTCGTTTGACAAATACATCATGCTTACCGCAGCATATGAGTTTTGCATCGTTTTGATGACATTCCAACCCCCAAAGAGCCGCTGCATCGAATCCTGTATGGATTGCCCTCCTTCAGGATGATGATCCCAACTGACACACGACTGGGCCACGGCTTCAATAGCGAAGTGTAAACGTCATAACCAGGCCGGGTAACTATTATTAACCATAGATTATCCATATATTAACCATGGATTAACCATAGATTTTCCATATATTAACACACAAACACACACACACAAGCAAGCCTTCCATGCAACTGGTGGAACATCCCCAGCTTTTTCAGAAATCGTTGGAAGTTCGTCCCTTGGCCGCTGCATCGTCCCTCCCTTCGACGAGAAGTACCTCGGCTGCAGAAACTGGCTGATCAGTTTGGGGAGAGCACTTGGTTTCAAGCAGGTGACACAGAGAAATACCCTCTGGTAAACTAACATAGCTATTGAAAATTGCCATAGAAATAGTTGATTTTCCCATTAAAAATGGTGATTTTCCATAGTTATGTTAGTTTACCAGAGGGTAAGTACAAGAACCATGTTTGTAAGGTCCACACTTTTTATTTCTCTCTCTCCGTGTTTGATCAAGTGTTTCTTTGGGGCATGACCAAGATGTATGACCAAGAATTATCTCAGCGAAAAGTCGGTATGACCAAGAAGTCTGCATCTGACTGTCAAACATACTGTTGTTTTGTGGTCGGATTTTGGGTCAAGAGCACTGGAATCCAGGGAATGTACCCATAGGATCCGAAGAAACCGAGATTTTGAGATGCTTAGCAGTTTGATGCAGTTTGGATAATTGAAGGGAAGCGGTCGCTGTTTGGTTCAAAACCTTTGGCCCGAACAAAACTCGTATTGGCATTTGCCAAACATTCCATCATTTGTCGTTTGTTCCGTTCTTTCTAGGCACCTGTGACTCATGATCTCACTCGGCACTTTTTTATCACCAAAAACACCCAGTGTTTTTTTTTCACGACGTCGTAAGTCCAGGAATCCGTAGAAAACAGGATGGCGATTTTCCACCATTTTTGGGATATCCCGATGGGCCAGGTTTTTTCTCAACCTGAAATTAAACGACTCCCCGACAGGACAGATGCAGATCCATGAAAAACCGGTTAAACCAGCAGCCAGTGGCCATTGGAATGGATCATCTGTCGACATATCCAGACAAATCCAGGATTTACAGGTGACGTTTTGTTTTGTTTGCAGTTGTGCGCCATTTTTAAGGGAAAAATCCTGGGAATAGTGTATGATTACAGTTGTATATTCTGTTCTTTATTTTTGCTCCCTAAAGCAAATCCAACTGCTGAAAGTATCCACAAACAACCTCACCAAAATGATAGTAACTTTTGCTTGAAGCCATCAGTATGATAACCGCAAACCAAGCTTGTTAGAGCCGGCTTTACTTGGGAATTGTTGGTAGTAAGTATGTGGGTCTGTCCAGAAGTTTTTAGTGCCCCGAAGTGGCGATTCTTGTGGAGAAGATGAGGTGGTTTGGGGGTGTCCGATCATGTTTAGGTCTAACCGCGCCAAGTGACTCAAACCCCCATCTTTGCTGGGCAAATCCTAGTTTCTAATGCTCAAATCGTCTTGAAATTATGTGAAGGTTACCCTCTGGCAAATTAACTTGTTGACCCTGAAAATCACGAAAAATATTTCATGGAAACTAGTCTTCCAACCCCAACAACTGCCAGGGTCCAACTGTTAATTTACCAGGCCGGGTATTTTTCGCAATGATGTTTGATGCTCAAATGGGGATGGGTCAATACCTACTATTACCATATTTGGGGGAATAACCATCTATTCACCAGCTATTTTAGAATACCTAGGGTTCCAGGGTTTTGACCCATAACCAAATCCCCATTTTTGATGGTTCACTGAAGCTGTTTGACACCAGTGAAATCATGGTTCAACCAGCCTGAACCCTTGCCCGATGAATCAATCGCAAAGCCCAGGCTCCTGCATCCAGCAGGGCTAAGCTAACTCGATTCGCAGTGGTGGAAGTCGGGCATAGTCGGGCAGCGGAGTTTGAAGAAACGTGTTTTTTTTTTTTAACTGAAACATAATTTTGCTGAAACATCTGGAACATGAATCTGGATGAATTATAATTAATGAGTTCTATCAGCTATTTTGAATGGGTTACTGAATGGATTTAATTCAGCCAGATGAATCAGCTGACCCTGGCTGAATCTGGAGAGTCTTCTGGTGAACTGTTCGGACAGATCCATTTTTTTCAGTCAAAATACATTGGCTTTTCGCTGAAACCAACTAGGACTTTACATGGTTTTAAACCATAGAAATTTAAGGGCAACATTGATGGGCTTCAACAAGCAAGGTGTTTTTTTTTGCGTCGGGTAAACCTTGGCGACCGGTATGAAGAACCAATAGATGGATATATATGGGATGTTCACCACCAATACTCAACAAACACGGGAATGCAAGAAAATCAGATATTTGGGCAAAGCAATATGATGTGTAATAACTGGGAGACAGTCAGACTTGGATCTAATCCTCCCGGAATTCCCTGTTCAGCATTGGATCTATGGATCTTTCTATTGGGATCCTTTTCTTGTTTTTTTGGGATCGGTAGAATCTTTTAGAGTTCAGAATGAACAGTTTATATCTACGGTGTCTCCAAGATGAAGCACGCAAATTGTGTGCCCTGACACCATTGCCCACTCCAGACCACTCCCTTCTCATCTTGGCTGAATTGGGCTGATTTGAAGTTTGTGAGCTATCCCAACTTGCATTGAACTGGGATAGAATTGGTGTACATATCCATGTTCCAGGCCATAATTCCAATCCAATCGGTCACGTTTTTTTTTGCATCTAGGACCGACAAATCTAATGTTTCGTAGACAGTAACTCATCCGCTTTTGAGACCCCCAATCTTGACCCATGCCAAAAACAACTTCAACAATTCAAAAAGTTCCCGACTGGGATGGTTGCAGGCTGCAACCCTGAAAGATGACTAAGTTTTGCTCCACCTTGGGTGACAAAAAACTGCAGTATCCTAAGTTTTTCCATGAAAAGATGCTGGATCCTAAAATCTCCTTGAAAAAGATCATTCAAGATCTTTCTAGAGTCTAAAGATGTCCAAGCAGACCTTTCAAGTCTGGCTTCAAGATGGTTTTTCACGGTTTTTCTACACAGCCGACATCCACCACCACCGTTTTTTTCGGGCAGATCAGGGTGGAGTCCAGGACCAGCTCCGGTCGCGGCGGGTTTTCAGTGTCCCAATGTGAAGCTGGCGAGCCCCGTGACCGGCGGACGGTTCACTGATGACGTTGCATGACGATGCACGTATGGTCGACATTTCTCCGGGAAATGACGATGTTGATAATCTTAGGGCCCTGTCGGGCGAATCCAGAGTTTCGCCTTTTTTTGCGATGCCGTTTCTGCAGAAACTGGGCTGATCTCCGGGTTCAAAAAGGCCCCCCCCCATAGGGAATTCTCAATGGCGCTTTGGAGGTGAATCACCCTGATGAATCCATATTTGGCGGCAAATGGGATGATCCCTGGTGACTGATGTGTATATATTGTTTGTGAGGCCAAAACGCTGTGTATTTGCAGATTTTTTTTGAGTCTTTGAAGATTTTAGCATCATGATTCATGATGATCTTTGGTTTCAAGAATTCTGCATGACACTTTGGAACGTGTGGAAAATACGTTGGAATATTGACACTACTGGGCCAAAAAGATGTTGCATTTCCAGGAAAACCGCTGGCTTTTTTGAAGGTATTCTGCTCATTCTAGATGTGCAAGTAACTTTTCAAAAAATGCTCTTCAAGACTGCTACATTTCAAACTAGACATTTTCTCATTGGAGAAACAGTGCATGTTGTGCCTGAAACCGCCACTTTGGAAATGCATTTCAATAGCTTCTATACTACATCACACATCTCAAACCAAACCTTTCCAAAACATATCACATGCTTACCAGAACCTGGCTTCTTGCAAGGAATGCTGCACTGTACTCTTGAAAGTAATAATATCACATCATTACAAAATGTAGTACATTTTCTATCAGACTTGCTACTTCTGTCAAACGAATACTGTCTTGTCTGCAACAGAAGCAGTTGTTTTCCCCAGCTACAGCTTATGCACGTTCTACAGGGAGTCTTGCATCTTCAAAAGGCATTAATATAAAATATATACTTCTTCCTTTCCCAGGAGTGCTGCCTTTTCAGGGGAATGCTACACTTTCAAAGAAATAATGCATTGTGTATATGAAAACCGCTACTTTGACATGCAACGTAAACTATAATTCTTCAAGATGCATCATTCATTCACAGGCATGTTACTTCTTTCAATGTATACGTAACAATAATTTGCATTTTTCAGCTGAAGACATGTTTAACCAAAGGACAACTAAGATCCTTTCAAGAAACACTCCATCTTTGGCTTTGGAATGAAAAGATTGCTTGAAACAAAAATGTACTCTGCAACAGTTTTTTTTGTTTCCAAAAATAAGTGCTGCATAATTCTTTGGAGAAATGTTCTTCCGAAGGATGAAGTAATGCGGCTTTTAAAGGATATGGCTACATCCTGAGAAACAAATTTACCATGCAGTTCTTTGGAACATACTGAAGATCTTCAAGACTACTGCTCCTTTCAAAATACAAAAAGTACGACTTCTCCAGGAATACTGCATAGATATTTTGGAAGAATACTAGGTCTTGAATCAAGAAACACTGCACTTTTTGAAAAAATAATTGATGCCCTTTGACAGGAACACTACACCGTGAGAGGAATACATTTCGTAAGTCACCATGGCTGCATTTCTTCAAACTTTCCCATTTTTCGTGGCTTTTTCGTAAAGATACAATGCCTGTGACTCCGACGCGGTAGAAAAACTCTGTGGTGTTGCTCATCCCAGAGGTGTAGATGTGAGGTATAGATGTGAGGTCGCAGATGCTTCAGGTTAGATGCTGCAGACAGTTGGCTTCTGCTATTTTGCTTTTGTTTCATTTTTTTTGGTCTTGCATTGCACAGGCAACAAACTCCCCTCAGGTGAAGTTGCAGAATGCAGGTTGGTAGCCATTGGAGGTGTGCAACTCACCTAAAGATGCGTACTCATAGGGCGTCCCATTCAGTTTTGTTTTTTGGGGGATGGCTCAACCACCAAGTATTACAACCACTGCTTTCTTGCACATCCTTTCCCAATTCTTCCATTTTTGGTTGGTTCTACCCATGTTGGTTCTACCCATTTTGAGGTGTCCTCAAATGGGAGGGGGTACCCCAAATCATCCAATTCATTAGTTTTTTTTTTTGTATTGAAACAACAATCTGGGTAAATTATAACGACCTCACTGTTCTCCCTCACTGGAATCATAGTTAGATTGCGGGAAATCTTTGGCCCATAGCTGGGCCGCACTATTCAGGTGAGTGAAATATGATGGCATTTACCCAGAACAATGGTGACTTGGGGATTTCCCATGACTTGAGACCCTTGAGACCCCAAAATTCGACAGTTCACCAAAGCATCGACCGTACGGGCTCTCGACAAGTTCAGCGTCCTGTCTTGTCACCACCGGATCAGATCTTGGAGCAGATGCAGCGCACCGCTGACGGCGACAAACAAAATCAGCTCCCCAATGAGATCCACAACGCCATCCAAAAAGAAGGTGACAAATTTTGAGCATGGTCACAAATATGGGGTTACAACATGTTACAACAGAAATGAGGCTATAATATATGCTATAGTCCATATTAATCCATCATTTGTTGTTTGCTTTTGACATGTTGTGAAACTTCATTCGTTGGTTTCGTCCAGTGTGGCCCCAGGAGCTTCGGAAGGTTTCCGCCATTCCGGTCGGCACTTGTCCTACCACCGGACAATTGATTGATCTTTATAGTTTTGGCTCATGAATATGCCCACGAATCCATTAGGAGAGTCCAAGATTTTCGCACTTCCCCTGGTCTCAAGTATATAGATCAGTTTGGTACATGCAATGTTGGACCCATTCACTGTGCCCATCATTCAAGGTGGAATCCACCATTTGGTTTTTGTCACCATGATTGGCTCCAAATGTTGTTATACAGTTATACACACACACAACAGCGAGTCTTGTTGATATTTTCTTTTTTTTCCTTAGCAGCTGCCTATATCTCGATTTTTGTTCCATGATTTTCTACCTGATTTCTTCCCGAAGTCGCTACATCAACATCTGGAGTCATGTTTCTTCGCGACCTCACGGCGGACCTGATGATGGTGTGGATTTTTCATGATTTTTCTATTGGAATTGATCAGAAACCATCAGTTTTTCTTTGTTACATCATGTCATGGAACATGTTCATGACCCTGAAATTCCATCATATTGACCGAATCAACTACTAATTTTTGGGGATAAAGATTGCAACGATTCCATCTGTTCAACTGAAATTCACGGGACATCTGCGTCCAAATCAGCTCCTTCGGGATTTTGTGTGTCGCCTTACGCTCCAAGTGGCCCAGACTCTTGGCCATCTGGGCCTCTGTAAAAAGTCTCGACGTCTCGCCGACTCGGCGCTTGAAGTCTCT
>CAMXCT020000768.1:0-120000 GCA_947184155.2 Cladocopium goreaui
ATGTGTGTGTATGTATGTATGTATGTATGCATGTATGTAATGTATATCATCTATATGTATGTATGTATGTATGTATGTATGTATGTATGTATGTATGTATGTATGTATGTATGTATGTATGTATGTATGTATGTATGATGTATGCAATGTATGAATGTATGTAATGTATGTAATGTATGTAATGTATGTAATGTATGTAATGTATGTAATGTATGTAATGTATGTAATGTATGTAATGTATGTAATGTATGTAATGTATGTAATGTATGTAATGTATGTAATGTATGTAATGTATTAATGTATGTAATGTATGTAATGTATGTAATGTATGTAATGTATGTAATGTATGTAATGTATGTAATGTATGTAATGTATGTAATGTATGTAATGTATGTAATGTATGTAATGTATGTAATGTATGTAATGTATGTAATTTATGTAATGTATGTAATGTATGTATGTATGTATGTATGTATGTATGTATGTATGTATGTAATGTATGTAATGTATGTAATGTATGTAATGTATGTAATGTATGTAATGTATGTAATGTATGTAATGAATGTAATGTATGTAGTGTATGTAATGTATGTAATGTATGTAATGTATGTAATGTATGTAATGTATGTAATGTATGTATGTATGTAATGTATGTAATGTATGTAATGTATGTAATGTATGTAATGTATGTAATGCATGTAATGTATGTAATGAATGTAATGTATGTAATGTATGTAGTGTATGTCATGTATGTAATGTATGTAATGTATGTAATGTATATATATGTATGTATGTATGTATGTAATGTAATCTAATCTAATCTATTGTAATGTAATGTAATGTAATGTAGGTATGTAGGTAATGTATGTGTGTATGTATGTATGTATGCATGTATGTATGTATGTATGAATGAATGTATGAATGTATGAATGTATGAATGTAATGTAACGCAATGTAATGTAATGTAATGCAATGCAATGCATTGCAATGTAATGTAATGTTATGGTATGGTATGGTATGTATGTATGTATGCATGCATGTATGTATGTATGTATACGTCTACTGGTACTGTATAGTCTGGTTAAGAGCAGAACCTGTCATCGAATTCATAGAAGTTATGCACGTTTCACAGCAGTTGTGCACCTTTCACAAGCCCCCCAATAACGTTTGTGTTCAACTTCTGTGGAATGGACGGCTCTCGCTGGGGGCTCTTAACTAGCCTATCCCAATACATATATATATATATATGTATATATATATATATATATACCATGCAGTTATGGCCATTTATTGCTTATAACTGGTTATAAATGGGATTATACATTCTATAAATGGGGTTATAAGTACTTATAACTGGTATTTCGGGCCTTAACTGTGGGTTTCAATAGTAACATGATCTAATGACTTGGATGATTTTGGGTATTTAATGGTATCTATCATTTTTGGGAAACTTGCATAGACTCTTTATACATAGTGTTACACAGATATAAACCCTATATTCCCCAAAAAAGGTTGGCAAAAACCGCCTCATACCGAGACTCCAGCGGTTCCATCGGCTTCCTTCATGGAGGCAGTCGACGTGGTTTTTCGTACGTTGGTGGTTTGTTTTCTGGGAATTCTGTGCAGTTCGGGCGATTTAACATAGCTACAATGTGGGCATCCAAACGATAGCTAAATTGGTTAGGAAACCTTCTTGGGTTTCCTTCGATTTTGAAAAATTTTCCGAATGGGAAATCCGCTGCTTGGGGAATCTACTGTATAGGAAATATTGATGGTTGTTTTTGGGGTTCCTTGGCCAAATCCAAGACCTGGTGAACTAAAGTCGATGGGGTATATAGCCCGTGTTGTAGTTCGTTGGCTAAACTGATAAACTGCGGAGGGCCACCTCATCTGGAATACCATGTTTAAGAGCTAAATAAATCATATAATCATGGTAGATCATCTATAGATGTGATTAAATGTGCCATATAGCCATGGAAAATGGCAAACTACCAAAGGAATTTACATTGACCCGTAATTGAGAGTATTTGATGTTTTTAGGGCATGCTTTGAATATGGAACCACACATTGAAATCCCAGGCAAGCTGAACATGAACCAAATAATTGCATGTTGTGGTTGTTATTCCATTGTGAAACTGAACCCTAAGAAAACTATGTTTAAATGGTTAAGGTTGTTATCATATGCTTAAATTATGTTTGTTTTTTTACTGGACCTTAAACCAATCACAGCTTAAAGCCAACCATTGTCGTTCCAAGCTATTGTTGGGAACTGATTGCAAATTATGGTGGACATCGGTGATTCTACGTCGTCGTTTACTTGATTTGGCCAATAATTACAATGTGGCCCCTAAACGTGATGTGAACGTTGGTTTATAAGCCCCAGCAATTATAGTTATAAGGACCATAGACCATAGTTTTTGGAATTATGTTCACCAACTTAGCTATCAACAATCAGCTATAAATCCCATTAAATATCCCTTTGTCTACGAATGGTATGCGTTCAATCCGAACTACATGAAAAGAGGTCAGGCAAAAGCGCTTCTTGCCATGTTTTCCAGAAATATGCATTCTGCATGTCCAATGTCAGCTGCCACTGATGAACTTCAAGATTGGTGTGCTTCCCGCTTCATTTGATGCGAATCTGAGGGGCTGGACCCGAGAGAATCAGATCGTTACCGAAGACAACCTGGATTCACTGCAACAGCGGTGTGCACCGAGCCCCGCAATTCGCAGCTGGCCTGATGAGCAACCCACCGATGATTCAGGCGGATATGCAGAGGTTGCACAGTCATGTCAGGTGTCCTAAGGGCCTATGCGGCGCGAAGTATCAACTTCACGACATGCATTGGTGGCGCAGCAGAATGGATTTGTGTCATGCTGAGATGGATTTGCCTCGCCGCAGCCACTCTTTCTGAACCATTCTTTTGCGTTTCTTTGGTGGCTGGGGCGCACTGGATAGATCTAGATAGTGAAGTTACTAGATTTCACTATGGTTTGTTGCAGATATAGCTATAGAAATGGGGGTTGTAAAGCATCTTATAAATGGGGGACCCACCTTGTATGAATATAAAGGCACGCATCGCTTTTAGATTGTACCCTCATGGCTCTTTGCAAATTACAGCAACCTCACAACAACACAGAAGATGATGGCTAGTACAGTTAAGGCCCTTTCCCAGTTATAAGTACTTATAACCCCATTTATAGAATGTATAATCCCATAGAAATAACCAATTGTAACTAATAACCATAGCCACAACTGTAGGTTGCGAGGGGTCCCAGAAATAACGGACTTTGAACCGTACTGTGCTCTGCCCAGATGATTGGTGAAATCTCCTGAAATCTGTCCTTTGCTTTGGATACATTAGACCACATTGGATCACGTTGGACCCCAATGTCAGATCGCCTGATACTTGCGGGTGAATCTCACTTAGCAACAGTGCTGCAGTGCACGAAGCCACACGTAACTACGCTATTTTCCACATATAGATGGCTTGTAACGTGGTTCTTTCACACTTAGTAGCTGGGATGAGCATCCAAGCAGGCCATGCCCAGATTCAATTTGCCTCTCCTGGATGAATGAACTAGCGATCGACGATGTCGTGATGTCACTGGAATGATGGTGAATGTATAGGGGAATCATCCTCAGCCATGACCCAACATTTCAGGCTTAGTACTTGCTCATCCCACGGATCCTGTCCGTAGGTTAGTTCACCCTGGTTTTGTTAGTGGGATAAATACGCTTAATCCACTTGTAATTACGATGTGGGGCCCCCAAACGTGATGTGAACGTTGGTTTATAAGTTTTAAACGCCAGCAAATGTCGTTATAAGTACCATAAACTGTGGTGAAATTTGCGTTATTTGGCTTACTTAGCTATTTATCAACGATCAGCTGTAAATCCCATTAAATGCCCAACATGTCTTGGTTGAATCCCAGTTATCGTTAGCTATTGGAGTTTTGCTCGCCAACTTAGCGATTCCGTGGCCACGGGTGCCCCACATTGTAGGGTGAACTAACCCACTTAGGATCCATGGGTAACCTATTGCACTACATCCAGGTGCAGTGGCAATTATTAGCCTAATTAGAGCCATTTATAACTGACTTATAACTGGCAAACGGCCTTTACTTAACTGTACAGTAATGCTCATGGCAAGTCCATGCGTCAAATAGCAAGTTTGAGAGGTTCATGACATTTCATGACATTTCATGATCTTTTTCAGTACCTACAACCATCCATTAACCATTCTCAAGCATTTTGCATGGGTCGAATTTGACATCTTACAGTTATGGCAATTTATTAGTTATAACGGGTTATAAATGGGATTGTACATTTTATACATGGGGTTATAAGTACTTATAACTGGTAAAGGGCCTTAACTGTAGTTCCTTGATCTAAGAAAGTAGCAGTCTTCACACATCTATGTGGTATAGACTAGCTGACTAGCATAAAACAACTTGTCAAAGCAGCTGCATCCGGTGGTTTTCATACATCATTATTTTGTATTATATTAATGATCCGTAAAAGAAATAGAAAGGTACAGCAAGATACCCAGAAGTATGAGATTCATGCTTTTCATAAATATCAATATCCATGGTTTTGACCAATTCTTATAGATACATGTTTCATTTGGGATTTATCAGGCCATGTCGTTTTTTTCCCCATGACAATTAACAAACTTTACAACAATCGTGGAACATTCTGGAACATATATTTACACTTAAAGCCCTCTAGGCACTAAAAAATTGTTTCTAAATCACGTTATTATTCCATAAATGGGGTAATTTCAACTGTTATTGCGGGCCAGAATGGGCCAGATGCAACACATAACCCCTTCATATTAATTCATATTAAACAGCCCCTAGGCCCGAAAAACCATGGAGACCCTCCCCCAAGGTAATCTCGCTTGGTGATGGACAAGACTGGATGGCTATTTTTGTTGATTCGTTCAACGGAAAATCACCAGCCAAGCAGCCAAAAAAAAAAATGAAACATTGGGGCAAATGAATATTAAAAAAAAAAAACATCATAGCCATAACCATCAATTTAGATGACATTTTTTAAGTGGACTACCAAAGATTGACCATGCTGAAAATAGACTGCATTTTAAGTGGAAGTCACTTTTGGTTATGTTACTAAGCCCCATACTCATCATTGGTACGTCATATATAGCAAATTATTGATGTATTCCCCATACGGGTTTGTCTCACAATCGGATACACCCTCCAAATGGCAACTTCAGTGGTGATACATCATCCAGGGGGTTCCCCCGAATTGTACAGAAAAATCGATAGTTGGGGGTGCCCAAATACAACATGATATATAACCAAAGTTATAGGGCCCCTATACCCTATCTTTTGAAGGTTTGCAAAACAAGTTCTACAAAACATCAATTGCCTCAGCTGGACTGTCAAGTGCATTCGGAGTATAGTCCCAAGCTTTTTCTGAATCCCTGTGCGGATTTTCCACAACATTCGCAGGTGTTGGCCGCGGCGAAACCAGCTGAGTTAACGTGCGGCGCAGCAGCTTGGGTGAATTGTGTCATGACACGGAATCCCGTAGAGTGAAAATAGCTTTTGTTGATGGATAGATTCATCCGACTGGATGGGTAGAAACTATATCAAATTGTTGATCGCTGTCAGGATTTACTGAGGCTGGTGCACAATTTGCTGCCGTTGGAGCGCATCGACAACATCAACAAGGATGTTCCTGACGAGTTCAAGCCAAAAGAAATAGCAAGTTGCTGGAAGCACACTCGGGACCACGCCTACAATTTTGCGAATTCCGATCGTGTGCACAAGCTGCTACACAGTTTCCAACCAGCTTGGTTTCAACCCTTATTGCAGATACTATGCGGGTATTGGCCGAGAGGTGCGTCCTAGAGCTGGGCCAAACGATGAACAGGAAGCTGACATTGAAAAACAATCTTGGCGCACGACATTGAAGTGTGATCTCCATTTGACGTTGCTATCGATTTGCGCAATGTTTTCTTCGGCTTTAGCTAGAACATCTTGTGTTACATCCTTTGAGGTTTGCTTTATCACACGCTGGTCTCAGCTTGCCTTTAGTGGAGATTTAGCATTCCTCCGGTGATCTACATACGCCAAACGTGTATGTTTTGCTGTTTTGGTTCAGGCAAGCAGGAATGGAATGTTAGAGCCGTTCGTATTTCCGCAAACCTCTGGTGCCATTCCTCTATCCTAAAGATTTGTTGTGTTATATGAATATAATTATATTGCTTCATTTTTTTTATGGAACATCACCAGCTAGCCAGCAAAAAAAATATGACAATTTGCTGTGGACTAATTACCAATCTAGTCATAGGCCTTACATAGCCCTCACATAGCCCTCACATAAGCCTAATATATGGTAGGTACCTCCAATTTAGGCTCCTGAGATGGCCATGATAACTTGCCATTCAAAGTATTGAAATGGTATGGGTCAAGATTAAAAACCCTGGACAGCCACAGATGGCTCAGTCTATTTTTAGTACTGACCATCCAATGACATGTTGACCCATTCCCATATCTTAAATTGGGATAAGAAGGGAATTGTCAGTTGTTCTATCGGATATCATATAATGATTATGACGGGACTCAGAGGGATTCAGCGGGATTTAATGGATTTGCTGAAGATGATTTTTTGTCCTGATGGGTAATCAAAATTCACTATGTTTGGGAATCGTTTTTTGGTATTATTTTTCCGGGTGCCTTAAGCAAATCCAAGTTATGGATGTTCATCCGCTCAAAATACAGTAATTTCAAAGTATGTTTTTTTTGTTTTTTTCCTTAATCTGTCCAAATTCAAATTGATAAGCTGGTATTTGGTTATAGAAATTGTGCTTATACCAACTTCAGGGTCATGTCCATGTTTATACCCTTCAAAATCACCCCCAAGTATGGCCCAGCAATGAGTTTGTTTGAAAAGGGGGTTCAAACCCATGGGTTTCAATGCGAAGACGGGATGTTGTGGGCATACCCCATTTCACACAAAAAGGGGGGACCTAATTATGAATCCATCAAAACCAGGTAGATCACTGATGAACGATTTTTTTGTCGGGGCTATAACCTTACAAAAAGTGAGAGATAGTGATAATATATGGATTGAAAAACCACAACGCCAGGGGCTTCCAAAATGGGGCCTCACAATCCTAAATAAAAAATCGGCGGGTCAACAACACCCAATGCTCTTGGCTATTGCTCAACTGGGTTTCCCCCAGCAATAAATAACTGGTTGGTGGTGTGGAACATGAATTTTCTTTTTCCATAGGTTGAGAATTTCATAACCCCAACTGACTTTCATATTTTTCAGAGGGGTCGAAACCACCAACCAGGATATATATATATATATATATGTAATATTAAATATAATATAATATTATATAATGAATTTATATTTACTGTAATATAATATGTATATATAATATCTATAATATATATATATATATAATATACTGTAATATATATATAATATCTATAATATATATATATACATCACCATACTTGTGGGTTGTAACCCCCAACTATCGATGTCAACAAAGACCCTTGAATTCATTCACCAACTTAGCTATCATCAACGGGGGCCCCACTTCCAAAAACCACCTTACATGGGGAAAACTGTGGAAATGGATACAGGATCCCAACAAGATCCCTACAGGATCCCTAGGAGGCGTTATTTTTGTTCACGCCAAAAACCCACCGACCGTTTGGATTTCGGAAAATGCCAAATCACGCTAAAACAAGAACCTTTATTTTGTGTGTCATGACAACATATTATGTAAGTAAATGTCAATATATATATATATATACACATGTACATACGTACATACATACATACATACATACATACAAACATACATATATATATATATGTATATATATATATATATTTGAATCACCACGGAATTTTAGCCAACCATATGTAAGATGTACGCATAAAATGATTGATAACGCGTCTTCTAGGCATTAAGTCCTCAAGGTTTTTGGCCCATGTTTTTCGCTTTGGAACGTCTTGAGCAAATCCCGGATGTCTTGTAATACACATGCATACATATATTTTTATAAGTATGTATGTGTATATATATATATGTCAACATACATATTTTTTTGCACCTACATGATATGATATCCTTGATCTATCTTTATCTAGTTTTAGTTGATAACATTCAAGGTTTGCTTGTGAAAAAATGTTGCGCACTTTTCCGGCGATCTGTTTTGGATCATGCAACAGATTTGACAACTGTTTTGTCCAAGTAAATGTGAGAAACCACTTAGTGGACGTGCGAACCAGGCTTTGCAGCCAAACGAATGATCCCGCGTGGGTCAACTAAGGACATGTATCCCTTTGGTGGCACGGATGCGACCCCACAGTGCACAACTGTGTTTTGGTGTCATATTTGAGGTTGGCACCCCGAAGAAGGGACTTGGGATGACTTGGGACATGGGCCTCGAGTGGATAAAAGTTCACTTTTCAGGGGGCAGCGGTGATGGATGATGATTCTTTGGCGGTGTCCGACTGGGGACGGAGATGCCAAACACAGTTTTGGCCCGAGTCATACCAGTTATAAGTACTTATATCCCCATTTATGGAATTATGACCCCATGTATAGCCATTTACAACTACAATGTGGGCCCCCTAGTTACAGTTATAAGTTGGTTTATATTCCCCAGTAATTAACTATAGTTATAAGTACCATAAACCATACTCGTAGTTATTGGAGTTATTATCAAACTTAGCTATCGTTTGGGGCCCCACTTTGTATGTATAACTGGTATTTCGGGCCTCAACTGTAGATTTTGGAATGTGCAATTTTGTTTCGAGACAAATTGAATTGGTAAATAGATTAATGTCTTCATGCCTTCATATTGCAATTCATGCTCGGCCCGTTGAAGCTTCCACAAACAATGGCCCTTTGGACGATATCCATATTAATCCCATTACATCCATACAATGTGCCCCCCCCCAGTTAAAAGTCGGTTTATAAACACAAAGAACTATGGATATAAGTATCATAAACCATAGTGAAGCTGGAGTTATGTGGCCCCCAACCAATCGCGATTTCGTCAGCGGGGGTTCCACTTTGTATATCCATTAATATCCTAGTATATCCCAGTTATAGGAGTTATTAACTATAGTTTTCCTGTTTTCCTATGGTTTCTGTTCCCTGCTGCTTTTCCCTGCCCGGCACACGTGCGCTGCAACGCGTGCTGAGTCCACCGAAGGCTCACCGTTCTCTTCGATTCTTGGTGGAGCAGGGCCAGATACCCCTTAGCCATCAACATGTTTGCTTGGTGGCTCATACCAATCTATACTGGTTGGTGGTTTCAAACATTGTATGTTCCATCATATATGGGATAATCCTTCCCATTGACTAATATTGTTCAAGATTGTTAAAAAACAACAAACAAGTATATACTTCAATTTAATTTCCATATGGAATGGGCTAAATCTATCGGCTATACTGAATATGACAATGACATATACCCTCTGGTAATTTAACATAGCAATTGAACATGGCCATTGAAATAGTTGATGGCTCATCTACTAAGCGGTTTCTCTCATCTATTAACCCACTTACTAAGTAGTTTATAACCCTGGTTACAGGTGGATTAACTGATAAACCCCACTTATCCCACTTATAACCAGGTTATAACCTACTTATTAAGTGGGATGAGCCACCAAGTGGGATTTGATTGGCATTAATGTGGATTATGTTGAGATTTGATGAGATTTGCGATTTATATAATAGGATTCAAATGTTTAGGACAAATATAGCACCAACAGGCTGGTGGCGAAACTTGTGAAGACTGATGATATTCACAAGAGTCTGGAAAGAAAGCCACTCCACTTCACCGGTGATCCCGCAGATTACCAGCAGCAGTGGGCGGACTATGAGAAGGAGACAACCGAAACGCTGATGTCTGGGCTTCCTGGTGGTGCTTGTTGGCATCCTGCCAACAGAGGAGCGAGGCGATTTGAGAGGATAACAGGGCAGCATTTGGTCGCGCGAGAAGGGGTCCTGCCATCTAGGCTGGAGTTGAAAGGTCGAAGAGGTGGGAAGTTCACGCTTCGTTTGGGGAGAGACTGTAAGGTGTGTCGAACACAGGCCATCGTCGAACGGTGGGAGGAGGTAAGCATGGGATGTGGGCGCATGGAGTTTGGCAGGATCCTGCAGGGGTTCTTAGGGATGAGCTTGATCAACAAATGCTTCCTTCTTCCTACTTGGCGGCGAACTACCCACGAATCGTAAGTGGATTATAACCCCAGTGATTTACATGGGATAAGGAGCCGGTGAATCCACTTATAATTGTGGTGAACTAACCCACTTACGATCCGTGGGTAGTGAGCCACCAAGTATTTTTGGGAGTCTGGAATTGTGGAAGCCTTACAACATATGCTTCCGACGTCCCCTCCCACGGGTGGTCGGCGTGCCGCTTGGGCTCTTTGATTCTCTCCGTTTCATGAAATCTGGATAAATTATAACAACCTCAATGCAACCTCACGAGAAAAAAAACGGTTAGTAAGGGGAATCATACCCAAGTGGCCTTTATTCAGGTTAGTGAAATATTGATTTAAGTTGGAAACCTCAAATCAACGAACATGTTATTTCAGATTATTTCACTTAACTCAGGTTATTTAGAAACATAATGTTAAATGACATTTATTCAGGTTAACCCATAATTTTCTTGAAAATGTGAACGATTCCCATTTATAACTGGGGTTATAACCCACTTACTAAGTGGGATGAGCCACCAAGTAGGTTTTTCCCATAATTAGGTTTTCCTCTTCACGGCTCAAAATTTCCCGGATGTGATCTGAACCTTTTTTCACCCCATAATTCTTGGAGGGGCTCAGGATTTTCCATAATTGATGTTTCCTGCGTAATCAGGGGGTTGGAGCATTTTTTTTTCTTCAGAATTATGTTTTTCCCCACCTGCCAGGTGAGGGTTGTTAGATTTTATCAGAGTTGTTCTTCTCCTCCTCGGCTAGCTGTCCTCCTCCTCCTCCTCCGCCTCCTCCTCTAGTTTCTCCTCGACCATGTCTGCATCAACTTCCACCTAACTTCCGCCTTGCCAACTCTTCGCCAAGCTCTTCGCCAACTTCCCAGCTCAGTGCGCACTGCTGGACCTCAACCTGGGAGCTTCCCAGCTCAATGTGCACCGCTGGACCTCAACCTGGGACCTTCCCAGCTCAGTGTGCACCGCTGGACCTCAACCTGGGACCTTCCCAGCTCAGTGTGCACCGCTGGACCTCAACCTGGGACCTTCCCAGCTCAGTGTGCACCGCTGGACCTCAACCTGGGACCTTCCGAGCTCAGTGTGCACCGGTGGACCTCAACCTGGGACCTTCCCAGCTCAGTGTGCAGCGGTGGACCTTCCCAGCTCAGTGTGCACCGCTGGACCTCAACGGCTAGATAGAATGACAGAAGATATGCCAGATAGAATGTCAGATAGAATGCCAGAAGATATGCCAGATAGAATGCCAGAAGATATGCCAGATAGAATGCCAGAAGATATGCCAGATAAAATGCCAGAAGGTATGTCAGATAGAATGCCAGAAGATTTGCCAGTAACAAAATGTATAAATGTCATGGTGGGGATAACTCGAAGTAAAGTAATTCCATATGGTTTTCCACCTGTTGGCCATGTCATGGATCGACATTTCAACCATTTTCCACATGTTTTTACCTTCATCGCACCTTTCGGTTTCAATGTTCTCTCAATGTTACCTCAATCCAATCCAATGATTACAATGCGGGGCCCCCCAGGTATGAATTTGTTTATAAACCCTAGTAATCCCTACTAACAATAGTTATAAGTACCATAAACTATAGTTATTGGAGTTATGCTCACCTACTTACCCCTGGTAAATGGGGTCCCCACTTTGTGTAAACCGCAGGAAAGCGAGGAATTGTTGATGTCCCTTTGCTAATCAGACCTTGTTGAAAAATTGTGTACCCTTTGGTTATTTAACGTAGCTATGGAAAATGGCCCAGTTATACATGACTTATGATGATTTACTTTTTAAAAATGGTGATTTCCGATAGCTACGTTAAATAACCAGAGGGTAAAGCAATGCAAAAAAACACATCATTTTGATCATCCTGTACAAAGTGATGCCCCCTAGATCAACGAACTACTTACTGGGGATTATAAAACCAACGTTCACATCACTGGGGGGCTCACATTGTACCATGACTGGAAAATCATCCTATAGATCTGTGAGGTCCCCACTTGTCGCAGTCTGCCAGAAGTCTGCAGATAGATCTGAACGTAACCTGTGGCCTTATGTCCACCTCTATAGCTTATTCTAATGTTTTTTAAACTTGAAAAAAAAACAAAAAAAAAGGAAAACACATGGAAAATCAAAAAGCAAAACTTCAAAACCGAAAAAAACAGGAAGCAAAATAAATGGGAAAAAAAAGGAACGTCAAAAAGGGGAAAAAATGGGAAAAAAACAAGGACTTGTCCATTTGCATTTTTTTTTTCGATTTGCTTTTGTTTTGCTTTTTTTTTGTTTTTTTTGGCTTTTTTCCAGCAAAAAAAAAAAAAAAAAAAAAAAAAAAAAAAAAAAAAAAAAAAAAAAAAAAAAAAAATCGAAAAAGCAAAAAAAAACAACAAAAATGCAAATGGACAAGTCCTTTTTTTCCCCATGTTTTCCCCTTTTTGTCTTTCCTTTTTGTTTCCTTTTTTCCCCTTTTATTTTGCTTTTGTGTTTTTTGGATTTTGCTGATTTGCTTTTTGTGTTTTCCATTTTTTTTTTGCATTTTTCGCGTTTTTTTTCAAGTTTTAAAAAATAAGAATAAGCTATGGTTTGGTGAACATAACTGTGGCCCAGGAAATCGTCAGACTAAATGTGATGGTTGCTGTCAGGCTGTTTCTTTGAAAAAAAATATATTAAATGTGTCTGAGCAGTCTGAGCACATGTCAAAAGATGTCACATGAAAGTTTCCAGTGCAAATGTCAAATGGTCAGAAAATATGTAACACGTGAAAATTGAAAAAACATGCCATATCAATTGTCAGACTACATGTCCGAGTTGATGTCAGAACATACTCGTATGTCAAATATGTGTCGCATGAAATTCGCCAGATCCAAGATGGAACTTTGCATCAAAGTTGATGTTAGAATAGTTGCCCGAATGTAAGTCAAAATATGTTTTTAATGTCACAAGGTCTATGCAAAGATAAATGTGTGACTGTATGTCAGAATAATATATAAGGATCCATGTCGCAGCGTATGTCAGAATTCATGTCAGACGAATTGTCAGGATGTTTAGATTCGGGGATCACGCGGAGTGTTCAGAGGGAAAGTGCGTTTTTAATCAAAGACTTGTGGCTTGAAAAGTCTGACCAAACATGAGATCAGATGGGTAGAAGCAGGCCACCCCCCCAAGTGGTCATAAACCCTATACAATGTGGCCCCCCTAGTTATACGTTAAGTTAAAATCGCCAGTAACCAGTTCGTTATAAGAACCATAAATCATAGTAAAATTGCTACAATGTGGGGCCCCCAAACGATAGCTAAGTTGGTTTATAACTCCAATTTCACTATGGTTTATGGTACTTATAACATCTTATAACGAACTAGTTATGGCCCCCTAGTAATCCCTAGTTTCACTCTAGTTATTTGCGTACCATAAACTATAGTTATTGAGGCTTATGTGAACCCCAACTTAGCGATTTCGTAAACGGGGGCCCACTACTTGGCCCAAAAATTTCTGGAAGTCGATCGAGTCGACAGATTTTTTCACGACGTGAAAAAAGGGTGGAGTTATATGGCCATGGCGTTTTTAGCGAACTAACTGGTTATTTCTATGGTGATTAGTAGTGATTTATAGTGGTTAATAATGGCTAATAGTGATTGATGATGGTTATTTCATGTTATTTCTATGGGATAATATATACATTCTATACGTACTTATAACTGGTAAAAGGCCTGAAATGTGTGGTCTTGTGTTATTCAAATGGTTTGAAAACTACCACTGTAAGAAATCCTGGTAGAGCAAATCGACCAACATCAGATTGTCTAAAGAATGGGAACCCTCTTCAGACCTCTTCAATCCAATGGTTTAAAAAACTTCCCTATGATTGATACAATGTGGGGCCCCCGAGTTCTAAGTTGGTTTATCAACCCCACTAACTGTAGTTTTAAGTACCATAAACATCCATAAACCAGTTCGTGAAATTGGAGTTATGTGAGCCCCAACTTAGCCATCGATTTCACGGGGGCCCCACGTATTGTAGATATTTATAATATGAAATCATTTTACTTGTGCTAAACGTAGGGAATTTTCGGGAATGATCCACTGGCGAACTATCAATAATCATCCCAGCAACCCCCAGCAACCCATCCATTCCCTACAGTTATGGCCATTTATTAGTTATAACTGGTCATAAATGGGATAAAGAACATTCTATAAATGGGGTTTTCTTAGTACTTATAACTGGTAAAGGGCCTTAACTGTACGTTTAGCACCAGTAAGTCATTTAAGACAGGCAGTAACCACCCACAATCCACACATGGCAGCAGCAGCCGGGACGATCTCAGGAGTTGTACCTATGAACAGTTCAACAACCAAGATGCTCGGTGGGAAACTGATTCTGTTTCATTCATAGGTTGGGAAGAGAAACAGCATTACCCTCTGGTGATGATAGTACTGTTTTTCATTCATGAATGTTGGTGTTCATTTTCAATACTATCAACGATCTCAGGAGTTTTTCATTCATGCTGATAGTGTTGGGAAGAAAAACAGCATTACCCTCTGGTGTCATCAAACATGGCTTGCTGGAAAATCCCTGATAAATGGGCATGTGAAAAGTGTATCGTTGGGAAAATCATCGAAGTGAATGGTGAATTTTCCAGCAAGCCACGTTTGATGACACCGGAGGGTAAATTCAAGAGCTTATCATCATGTTCTACCCTATGAGGAGTGATCCCCCTACAGTTATGGCCCTTTACAAGTTATAAGTCAGTTATATAATCTCATGTATCGAATAATCACCACATTTATAACCATAGAAATACGTGGTAAATCGGTAAATATCCGTATAATCATGCATTATAAATCCCATTCAGCCCATATCTCACAACTGGTAAAGGGCCACAACTCTATTTTTCAATGGTCGTTTTTGAGGTCGTTTGAGGTCGACATCGGATGCAGACATGATTTTATTGCGCCAAGGTTGTGCACGGTGAGGCCCCTACTCTCATGGGGGTAATGAACCAACAAAACATGGGGAAGTTAGAGAATTATCCCTGAATATAAAAATGGCAAGATTATAGTTAGAGTCATCCTGAAGTAGATATGTATATAAACAGATGGTAATGTTCAAAAAGTCATCTCATTGGAATGAAGATGTTTGAAGTGTCCATATTCATATTCGGGGACATCCCCCATGCAGCAAACATAGAACTCATCAGTTTATCACCAACAGTTCCCTTTCGTTTACGGGACCTCACCTTGTGTGTCGCCGTTAGTGGGTGATACCCACCTAGGATTTTGGTTGGTAAAACCGTAAAACCAGGACTTTTTTAGTTTATATCCCATATCCCTGATATCCCATCCATAGGACAAATTCATACAGAATCAGATAATCAGATTGTTTTCCGATTGTGTTCGCAAACTATGTTTGTCTTTATGTTTTTTTGTCGACACGTATTCTTTGACCGTGTGTTCCGCTGTATATGCTGGTCAAAACTTGCAATGTGGTGCCACCGGTCGATAGCTAAGTTGGGGTTCACATAACTCAATGTTCACTAGGACTTATGGTAGATATGTCTCGAACTAGTCTTCATGGGATTATAAACCAACAAACATAGTTGGTTACTAACTCAAATAACTATGAATAACTATGGTTTATGGTACTTACAACTATAGTTTTCATGGGATTATAAACCAACGTTCACATCACGTTTGGGGGGCACCACCTTGTGGGATTCACTAAGTGTGGGACCATCTTAGGTGAGGCCGGCAGTTGATTTATGGTCGTTAAGGCCCGAGTTATACATCGACTTATACCAGTTATAAGTACTAAGAAAAGCCCATTTATAGATAGAATTTTTTAAATCCCAGAGTTAAATAATGTTAAATAACCAGTTAGTTCATTAATAGCCATGGCCATAAACTGTAGATGTCCTTTTCCCATTGGTTGGTTGATGAAAAAGAGGGGTCTGGAGGTTTACCCCTTTAACAACAGGTTTGTTTGATGATAGATGGGATTAACCAGCTCCCGGCCCCTCTATTTTTACCATTTAGGACATAAAATTAATTCAAAGCAACATAAACTGAGGGGGTGTAGCAATATCCCATGAAAAATCGCATGAATTCCAGGATCCTAACATGGAGGTACCAACCATCGAATTTGGACGGCACTGGCCAAGGTTTTTGAGAGCACTTGTTGGTGGCCCTTTCAGGCAGGCACTGATTACTGTGACATGGCTTGGTATGAAAGGTGGGCCAATATGTTTGCAATTAAGGCCGGAAAGACCAGTTGTCAATCATTATAAATGGCCATACATGGGGTTATGATTCCACAAAATGGGGTTATAACTGACTTATAACTGGTATTTCGGGCCGTAACTGTGTGAATGTTTTAGCAACCCCTGGCGAACCCTGGATGTATCTACTAAAACATCCCACAAACCATAGAGTTAAGGCAGTCCAGGCCCAAAAAGTATTAGTCAGTTTTTTTCGTTTTCAATTATTATTTCTACGGGGTTATCATGAACCATAAATGGGGTGACTTATCACTGACTGAAATAACTGGTATGACTCGGGCCATGACTGTGGAGTTGCTGATTTTTCGGGTGGCAAATCCAAGGTGTTATAGCGGCAACCAAAAAAATGGTGGTCAAGAAAAAGTGTAACATTAAAATTTTATATACAGATTGAAATGTCAGTTTTATCACTATTCAGGTAGGATCTTTTTTGGGGGACACCCACCTTGAAACAGGGAGTTACGCAACTTCGGATTTACCCGCCAGAACATATGGAAACCAAGAGGAAATCTGGGGTTTGCCTACTTACCCTAAAATGGTGACACACATTCATATATATATAATCATATATACACATACGTTTACATATGTATATATATATGTATAAATACAAATACAGATACAAGATACATGTACAAGATACATGTACATATACATGTACATACACATTACATATACACTTACATATGCACTTACATATACATATAGAAACATATGTATGTGGGTATATGTATGTATATATATATACACATTCATATATTGGCTGCCAGACAAATCATCCGTGGAAAATTGTGGTTTCACAGGTTAAGCAATTCTGGTCTCTGGTATTTGGGGTAAAGCATGGTTGTTTTGAGTCGTTGAGGTTGTTCCGTTGTTCCATTTTCATGGGACACAGGAGCCTGACATCGCGAGTTCTGAATGAATTCTTTCACGATTTCACTGGCATCACTACAGTTAAGGCCCGAAATACCAGTTATAAGTACTAAGAAAACCCCATTTATAGAATGTTTTTTATCCCATTTATAACCAGTTATAACTAATAGCCATGGCCATAACTGTACGCATGATTGCTTCTTGATTTGTCCCCTAAATTCGCCTGATTTCAGCATTTTCTGCCCAGCCGCGCTGGTTCCGGCAAGTTCCGGGAAACGAGTCCGCACTAGGAACGCACGTTGCAAGAAATGAACCTTCGGCATGAGATGCATCAAGAAATTGAATGATCCAAGGAAGGAAACAGATGAATGGGTCAATGATGGAATGAACGAATGAAGGAATGAATGCCTGCATGCATGGATGGATGGATGGATGAAGGAGCGAATCAAACGAGAATGACTTTGTCTTTTAAATGGATGAAATATTCATGACGTCAATGGCATGAAATGAAGTGATATGAAGTGATGTGATATGGACTGAACTGAAATCACATGAAATAAATGACATACACGAAATAAGTGACATTGTTAAAATGATACAACATCAATTAATGACATGAATGGATGAGTGAATCAATCAGTGAATGAATCAATGTATGTTTCAAGTTTCAATGAATGAAATTGCTGAAATGGCAATGGCACAGCATGACATGACAAGTCATGAAATGACATGAGATACCCTCTGGTAAACTAACATAACTATGGAAAACCACCATGCTATTAATGGGTAAATTAACTATTTCCATGGCAATTTTCAATAGCGAACTGTTAGTTTACCAGAGGGTACAGTAATGGCCATTTATTAGTTATAACTGGTTATCAATGGGATTATACATTCTATAAATGGCGTTTTCTTAGTACATATAACTGGTATAACTCGGGCCTTAACTGTAGCTTCGTTCACCCCAGTTATAAGTAGAATTAAGCGAATTAAGCATAATTAAGCCGCTCCTTATCCCCTTTGTAACTATAGGATACTATAGGGTTATAACCTACCTAGGATCCGTGGCTAGTTCGTCACAGGTCGCACTGAGCCACCTAGCCACCTAGGTGCGGATACCTTTGACGGAAAGGCTTCGAATCAAGTGACCTTGGACGCTCGGCATTGGGCCCCAGGGCCTTTGAAATTTGTTGATTTCTACAATACGTGGGGCCCCCGCTTACGATATCCCCATGTTTTGATATATCATATCCCCATTACAGCAACCCCCAAAAAGATGCCGAGTGTTTCGAAGATGGTACGAAGTGGGGCCCCCGTTTACGATAGCTAAGTTGCTTAATAACTCCAATAACTCTGGTTTATGCTACTTATAGTGAACTAGTTACTGGAGATTATAAACCAACAAACATCACTGGGGGGGCCCCACATAGTACTTTGGTGGCTCATTCCACGGCTCGTGGTTGTGGCTTATAACCTTAGTGATTTACATGGGAGGAGCGGGTTAATGTGGGTAAAACAATGCCATAAACCACACATGACTGGGAATGGTAAACATGCCACCTATAAAAATGGTGATGACTGGGGGATGGATTATGGCACTGTTTTACCCACATCAATCAGGTAAAAAAATAATCACTATTAACCACTATGAATCACTGTTTTAATCACAATTAGTCACTATTAATCACTATTAATCACTATTAATCACTATTAATCACTATGAACCACTATTAAACACTATTAATCACTATTAATCACTATTAATCACTATTAATCACTATTAATCACTATTAATCACTATGAACCACTATTAATCACTATGAACCACTATTAATCACTATGAATCACTATTAATCACTATTAATCACTATTAATCATTATTAATCACTATTAATCACTATTAATCACTCTTAATCACTATAAAACAATTTATAAATCACTATTAATCACTATTAATCACTATGAACCACTATTCATCACTATTAATCACTATTAATCACTATGAACCACTATTAATCACTATTAATCCCACTATTAATGGCATTGTTCTACCCACAAAAAAAAATCAAAAAGCTGGGGTTTGTCACTAACCCTTCCACCGGTCGCCGTTGGGACGAGCCCTTTTTGCTGATGGTTGAGCTAGAAAAAGATACTGGTTACGTTATAAGGCCCGTTACGTTATACCAGTTATAAGTACTTAGAAAACCCCATCAATTTATAGAATGTTTTGTTTTTTTTTATCCCTTTTATATCCATTTATTATATAAATGGGATCTATGGGACTATACAGCATTCTATTTTGGGGTTTTCTAAGTACGTATAACTGGTATAACGTAACGGGCCTTAACTGTAGGGATTCATGGAGGTTTCGATAAATGAGGGTACCCCAAGTGAGCATTGGATGGTTTATTTCATGGAAAATTCTATTTTAAATGGATAATAACTGCGGGTACCCCCATTTCAAGAAACCTCCATTTTTGGCTGTGGGAATGTCTTGGTAATGGGATCTAATGTGCAATTGCCTTTGTCAATGATTTGGCTTCTTTTCCAGGAAAATCCACTAGAAATGGGAAATCGAAAGAGGAATATGTGTTACTTCCTTGCGTTTCCTTAAGCGAATCCAAGTGTATGGTTGATTTATGGTGATAGAACCGGGATACAGCCATGACTTTTAGGGACACTATGGACATGTGATACAGTATGTGATAAGAATATGGGTTTAGTGGGATTTATATGGATATTTACCAGTTATTTCTATGGTTCTAAATGTTGTTATCATTGCATAAATGGGATTATTCCGCTGACTTCAAACTGGTATTTCGGGCCATAACTGCAATGCTTCACGTATGACATATTACTTTTTACCCTACAATAACTTTACGCATGATGCAAATTAAACACATTATGAAGTAATACATGGAGCCCATGGGAAGGCAACCATGTGCTCCGGACAGCGTATACAAAGCCACAAAGCCAGCAAAAAACAGGCCATGTCGTGGATATATCCCATGGTGTCATCAGTTAAATCACCATAAACCATGGCCTGGAAATTATATTCCATAGCCGCCATAGCATTGACAGAAGACTCTTCGAGGAGAAAAAACGATGGTGATTTCATGGGATTTAAAGCCATAACTGATTTATGATAGCGTTCAGTTGGGGCCACATAACTCCAATTTCACTACAGTTAAGGCCCGAAATACCAGTTATAAGTACTAAGAAAACCCCATTTATAGAATGTATAATCCCATTTATAGCCAGTTATCACTAATAAATGGCCATAACTGTATGGTTTATGGATGCTTATGGTACGCACATAACGAACTAGTTACTGGGTTGAGAAAAACCAACGAACATGGCTCAGGGCCCCACGTTTGGGGTTTCCCTGTATGGGTTGTCCCTAGAGGATAAGGATGACCAGGACCAAGATGGCGAACCAGAGATGTTTCTTCAGAAATTTCAAGGTGAGGCTTCAGACCCGGGGGGTGTCCTAAAATGTGGTGCCCCAGGTCGATAGCGTTCAGTTGGGGGCCACATAACTCTAGTTTCACTAGGACTTATGGTAGATATATCATGATATATCTATATAGTTGGTGGGATTGCAAACCAACTTACATCTGGGAGGCACCACCTTGTAAAATGGGGCTACCCGTAAATCATGAAATTTTCACCATCCATAAATCTGGGATCCACCCAAGTACTTGGTGGCGAACTACCCGCGAATTGTAAGTAGGTTAGTTCACCCCAGTTATAAGTGGATTAACCCTACTTGTCCCATTTATAACTGGGGTTATAACCCACTTACGACAAGTGGAATGAGCCACCATTTAGGAAACCCAAGGGCTGGTAGAAATGATCTCCGGAGAAGCGATTCTTGAGTAACCTGATAGATGTAGATGGCTGTGGAAGGTCACCATTTTTCACAGCATTTTTTTTTCGAATGTTTGCCAGGCGGTTGAACGGGATCCCAAGATTTTGTCCCCAGATGAACATACTGTGGATGGAAGAAATCCTGCACTACCTGGTACTACCTGGGATGGTAGAAAGGCTATAAATAATGGGATAAACAACCTATTAAGTGGTGCAGGATTTCTTCCATCCACAGTATTTCCCATAGATACCTGTGAAACTCTCTAGGCAAAATCTAGTTCTCCCCCTAAATCCATGTGAAATCTCTACAAATCCCGAATCCTAATAGTCTTCCCATATTTATATGGGGGGTTCTCTTTTTAATGGTAGTAACCCCAAATCATCCACTATTACTACAGTTAAGGCCCGAAATACCAGTCATAAGTACTTATAACCCCATTTATAGAATATATAATCCCATTTATAACCAGTTATCACTAATATATGGCCATAACTGTAGGATTTTCCATGGCAAACCCTCCATTTTCATGATCCCCCTATGGAAATCTCCAGATGTTTTTTTCGCCAGTTGCGGCCAAGGAAGGCTTGATGAGCAGCAACAACGCAGAATTGGCCCAGGCGCCCAGGATTTTTGGAAAACATGGACACGTGCAAAAACTCGCAATATTTTTCGGCCCCCGATTTGTGTGTATTGGTTTGGACTCACCCCAGGAATTATACTCTAGTTTCAAGATGTTATTTGCGTACCATAAACCATACAGTTATGGCCATGGCTATTAGTTATAATCATAAATGGATATTTCTATGGGATAAAAAAAACATTCTATAAATGAGGTTTTCTTAGTACTTATAACTGGTATTTCGGGCCTTAACTGTATAGTTATTGGAGTTATGTTCATCAACTTAGCTATCGTTTGGGGGCTGCACTTTGTAGCAGTGATCAATTTTGACGGCTACTCTAAAATATATATTATTATGTCATTATGTGGATCCTGTGTGGATCTTAACTTGCAATTTGGGATACCGGGCAAAATACAAATTGGTCATGGACTTTCATAAACAAGTCCCCTGAGGTTGTAACCAAGATTCTTTGGATGTGCATCCGGATGAACAACCATTAACTATACATATGGGGTACATTTACAACTGCGTGAACTTACCTTAGTTTTTCTCAAACAAACACATGCAATCAAGAATCATTGTCTTCATGGACTCAACCAATTTGTCGGAAGTTCTTGGTGTTTCCCGGTCAACCTCCAGTGTTATGTCGTCCACAGTGTAGCATACGGACAGAAGATTTATCATTTTACTAACGTAACACACAGTAACCCTAATTGGTATACATGGTTACATGGCGCCATGATTCACGGCCTATTTGTTGCCACATCTACATCCGATCAAAGGGGATGATATCAAACACCATGCCAAGTTGTCAAGGGTTTTGGCACTCCATTTGGGGACGGTAAAATGACAAACCGTTGACAAACCCATTCCCGGTAAATTTGGGAATGTTTAAGTGGTCTGTGTAGGCACTACACGACCAATCTGTTCCCACCCAAAAATACATGAGAACGGAATGACCATCCTTGAAAGTGATGATTTCATCCCTGTGAACACTTCTTGGGGGGACATAGAATTGATGCTTATACTGGGTGAACAACATGGCTCAATCATGCTCAATATTAGTCAACCCAATTTTTTTTTGGGGGGGGGATCGCTTTCCGCTTCAAATGACCAAATGTGCAGGTCTCTGGACACCCCGATTCTTTGAGCCAAATCAATGATGATAACATAGAACTAGGTGAGACCCTCCAATCATGTTGGTTTAAAAAACGCATTAACTCTAAATAATACATCATGCTATATCCCTCTCATCAACCATAGAATCAACCAACTTATTTGTAGAAACAACTCGCTACCGTTATAACATCCGAAGTCTCTAGGATGAAGGTTTTTCAAAAGTTGTTTGTTTGTTTAATGTTTTTCATACGTTTCAGATATGATTTGTCGTTATTAATTGTTCCGCAACTATGATGTTGATACGGTTTCAGATATGATCTTGATATGGTTTCAGTTTTGATTCTTGATGTGGGTCAAAACCGTGATTTGAAGCCAACCCATCGGAACCATATCCAAATTGTATCAAAACCATATCAAAATCGTATCAAAATTGTATCAAAATCATTTCAAAACCACAAAAGCAATCGAGACATCGACCAAAAGGCTGTCCCGGCACTGTTTCTGTTTCCTTTCTTGAAGCCAACCCGTCGGGAACCCTGAAAAAGGCGCTCCGTTCCCAAACCTTATCAAAACCATGTAAAAATCACATCCAAAACATTCTGAAACCATATCTAAACAATATGCCATATCCCAACAGATTCATATCTTCCAATCGTATCAAAAACCATATTAAAATCGGAAAAAAAAAACTGAATTGGACATCCTAGAGTCCTAGAGGGATTCCGGGGTTTATAACGCTATGGTGAAAACGGGGCATCATCTTGTCAAAATTGGAAACAAATTTCATCCCCACAGTTAAGGCCCGAGTTATACCAGTTTTAAGTACTGAGAAAAACCATTATAGAATGGATTATCCCATAGAAATAACCAGTGATAACTAATAAATGGCCATAACTGCAGGGTTTGGACACAATGTTCGCCACATGCTGAGGAGGGGGCATCTCGTATGAGAGAAACCCGAATGATGTAATGTGAGTAAAACAATGCCATTTTAACCATCCATGACTGGGAATGGTAAACAGACCACCTATAAAAATGGTGATGACTGGGGGATGCTTTATAATTTTTTTACCCACATGACTGAATCAACCTCTCCGTTTTTCCCAAAACAACCTCGTTCCTTTCATCTTGGAAGTGACCAACTGTTTCCATCTCAGTACGATTGACGTGTCTGACCATGACATCATGATTCATGATCATGACCCAATGAACCACGACTTCAAGAATATGGAGGTTTCCTGAAATATTAGGGTACCTCTGAATCATCTGAATCATCCTTTTATAGATGGATTTCCTGTATAAGAACCATCCCTTTACGAGTACTGCCATGAAATGGAAACCCCCCATATGAATATTGATAGAGCACAGTGTTAAGGGAAGCTAATGCCAATATCCATCGGGAAAAACGGCTGAAAAATCCAGCTTATCGATGAGCGGCTTGGAGGGGCTGTGGGGATGTCCCTACGATGCCCTTGTAGTTTTCAATAGATTCATATTATGGGGGTTTCAATAAATACAAGGTGGTGCCCCCCAGTTATGTGAACGTTGGTTTATAATCCCATTGACTAGTTCGATATATCTACCATAAATCCTAGTTATGAGAGTTATAAACCAACTTAGCTATCTTGGGGGCACCACATTGTATGGGTAGCCCAAAATGGGTGCTTTGTAATGGAAAATCCATCAATGGATGATTTGGGGGTACCTCTATTTTAGGAAACCTCTATATAAGTCAAAGACATCTTGTCATTTGGCACTCGAACATGTTTCCATGCGCCAACATTTATGAAATGATAACCTTATGTCTAATCACAACTGGTTTCTAGGGTTTTCACTGCAAGATATCTCCAGACTTGCACACTGGCTTCTAGGTTGCCGAGGAAGTCGTGGACCAGAAGAGTGCCTGCTTTACTGCCACTGGGTTTGTTTTTTTTTTCGAAAATAGCCCTACAGTTGTGGCCATTAACAGTTATAAATGGAATTTTAATGATGTACAGTTTATTGGCCATAACTGTACAGTTTTGGCCAGAAATTCCAACTATTTTTATGGGTGCAAATGGTCTTCTCATTCCATAGACTATGTTTTCTTTCACTGGTTCAGAACTGGTATTTTGGGCCACAACTGTAGAGGTTGGGTCAACAGGGGTCAAGAAACCAGAAATGAAATGGAAGCTGTTCAAAATCACGGTCGACGATTATATGGAATCATACTACCCAAGTTACTGGGGAATTATCATATTCCATTATGGGAATCCTAATAATAAAGGGACGACCGATGGTTTTGAACACTGCTCAAAGAGGGATTTCAATGGCTATGTAATATGTAAGGTTATGTTTCCGCCAAGTTCTAAGTGAGTATACCGCTTAGAATCCCACAAATGGGGTTGACTTCTAACTGGTATATACTGGTATTTCGGGCCATAACAGTAACTGGTATTTCACAATGTGGGTCACCCAGTCATCTGAACGTTGGTTTATAAACCCCAGTAACTATAGTTGTAAGTACCATTAGCTATCAACAATCAGCTGTAAATCCCATTAAATGCCCAACAGCTTGGTTGAATCCATATTTTTCTTTGGTTTCTAACCCATTCATAGGTTCTATCGCAAACGGGCCCGACAATTTATGTACGTATCTCATGATACCTGGATACTTCAGATGACCAAAGGCTCTCGACTGCCGAGATTCCACAGGTTGATGAAGCATTACACTTAAGGCCCTTCTTGGTGGCTCAGCCCACTTAGTAAGTGGGTTATAACCCCAGTTCTAAGTGGATGAACCCTACTTATCCCATTTGTAACTGGGGTTATAACCCACTTACTAAGTGGGATGAGCCACCAAGTTATAAGTACTTAGAAAACCCCATCAAAATAGAATGTATAATCCCATAGAAATAACAAGTTATAACTACGTAATAGCCATGGCCATGACTGTATATTTCCGGAACCGATTTATTGGAGGTACCTACCATATATGTTTGGCCTATGTTTTAAGCCTAAATTTCAGGGAATATCCCCACAAAATAGGGTCTCATATGGTACGGTACCTCCAGTTTAAGATCCTGAAATTCCCATTGATTATACTCCCAGTATGCCCTGGGTATAAATAGGATTCTAATGATATATAACCAACTAATTATAGGATTTGTTTGATGAATTTAATGTCCATTTATGTTAATGGCCATACAAAGTGGGGCCCCCAAACGAAATCGCTAAGTTGGGGTTCACACAACTCCAATTTCCCGATGGTTTCTGGTACTTTTTTTCCATCCTATAACTAGAATTACTGGAGATTAGTGCCACCAACGTTCACATCAATTCAATGGGAATTTCAAGATCCTAAAGTGGAGGTACCCTACCATATAAGACCATATTTTGTTGGGATATTCCCTTACATAGGCCTTATATATGGTGTGTACCTCCAAATTAGGATCCTGAAATTCCCATTGATCAATGGGCCGCACTCCACTGCTATAGGCTCCAATTCCAAGATTTCTCAGGCCATGCCCGCCCAGCTCTGCCCGAAGTATGCAGCCTGGCCGATGGGGGCCTGGACAAAGATCCCGGGGTCGGTTTGAAAAACGCTTGGGAAAAGCATGGGAAAATTCATGGGGAAAATGGGAGACATGCCGATTCTTAAGATTGATTTCTGGATTTGTTGAAATTCGTTTCGCTGATTTGTGGTTGAGATGTTGGTGGAGATGAAAGAACTCGGCGAATTCCAGGGTTTATGGCTCTACCAGTTAAGTCAGGAAGTCACCCCATGTATGGTTCATGAGAACCCCATCGAAATAACATGAAATAACAGTTTTAACCATTTACCAGTGGTATTTCGGGCTTTACCTGCTTGCTTTAGCTGGTCCCCACCTTGGCTGCCTTGGCTCAGCCCTGGTGGTTGATACAAGGTGGGGCTAACTAAGGCCACGAAATCCCTCCAAAATCGCTAAGTTGGGGGGATTAACTAAACTCCAATTTCACTACAAAGTGGGGCCCCCAAGATAGCTAAGTTGGTGAACATAACTCTAATTTCACTAGGACTTATGGTAGATATATCTATAGTTAGTGAGATTTTAAACCAACTTATATCTTGGGGGCCTCACATTGTATGATTGTGGTATGCAAATTACGAACTACAATGTGAGCCCCATCAGTTGGTTTTGATTCGCCTCAGTAACTAGATCGTTGTTTGCGTACCATAAACCATATATAGTTATTGGAGTGATGTTCGTCCCAACTTAGCTATCAAGAATCAGCTTTTAATCCCATTAAATTCCCAAATTGTCTTGGTTTTCTATCCCTATTGTTCTATGGTTTCAAACCTACTTAGCTATCATAAAGGGGGGCCCACATTGTAGTTACTGGGCTTTTAACACCAACGTTCACAAATTCCGTTGCGTCGTAGCCATGAAGCTTCCGAAGCTTCGGGTCACCTCTAGGGAGATGACCCGGAGGCCAAACTAAGTGTGAAATCACAGTTTTTTGGCCAAACTAACAGTTATCAAGCACCCCAACTCCTGAATCAAGCCGGTTACCAACCCCAACTCCTGAAACAGTAGGGTGGACAACTAGACACACCCCACAGCTAAAACAGCACGTTACGAACCAGTTACCCTCTGGTTATTTAACAGTTAGCCATGGTATAGATGGCCCATAGAAATAGATGGTTTACCGAACTTAAAAATGGGTGGATCTTTCCATGGCTATGTTAGTCATAACCAGATGGTACCCATATGCGAACCATGGTGCTGGTATATTTACCTACAAAACTGGGACATTTTTAGGGCACATGTTGGTAGATATTCCAGCACCATGGAGCATATGGGTTATAAATGGAATTATTATAATGAGTTTTATGTCCATGTATAACCCCATCATTGGCCATATATAAAACACAGGAAAGAATCATGTATAAATCACATGTTTAATCCCAATATTGTTGTCCCATCTATAATGATGTATAACCCTAGGTGTGGGAATTATAATGAGTTATATATCCATATATAATTGTTTCATGGCCATAACTGCATGGTTTGTGTTTAAACATGGATCTGGGATTGCTATCTTCCATCTGGCCGTAAAAGCGACACACATGAGGTTTGCGTGTCATCCGGGGGGCTTCTCGGCATTGAGACAGACACTGTCGGAGGCTTTGGCTGTTGAAAGCCTCATCACGGATACAAAGTGGGGCCTCCGTTTACCATAGCTAAATTGGTGAACATAACTTCAATTTCACTATGGTTTACTGTACCTGTAACTACAGTTACTGGAATTCATAAACCAACAAACATCACTGGAGGCCCCACATTGTAAGTAGGTTATCTAGCTAGTTACAACCCTTGTTTTGTTAGTGGAATAAGTAGGCTTAATCCATTTGTAAACAGGGTTATAACCTACACATCCGTGGGATGAGCCACCCATATTTTCATAACATTTATAGTGAATGTTCCCATGAAAAATGCTGATTTTCCATAGTTATGTGGCAGTTTACCAGCGGGTAAATTGTTGTAGAGATTCTATCCCAACTTATTGAGGTTAGAATCCCATAGGTGATTGCACCCCTTTCACCCCCGGCCTGTACCACCGGATTTCCTGCATTACCATCATACTGAGGGTGTTGTGTCGCCAAAAACAACTTCGATCAGCAAAAACAAGAAAGTAGGCGCCAAAAAAAGTCGCTACCACAGTTAAGGCCATTTACGAGTTATATTTATGATCATAAATGTCCATAAATCTGTTTATAATTCCATAAATGGGATTATTTTGCTAACTTATAACTGGTATTTCGGGCCATAACTACACTTCACACACAAAAAAAGTCACACCTCTGAATTTGACATGTCGGGTTCAAACATCTGGATTGCAACCCATGCAGCATATGTGGGATTTGGTGTTGCAAATTCGATGTTCGCGGCGCAAACTCGAGAGTTTGGTTTCAAATTTGGTGGGATTTGAGGTTGCACCGTAAAGAGTGAGTCGGGATCTTTACCTTTCTGCAGTGAAAAAAGGCCGTTTACCAATTATGGATGGTTGCGTATGGGGTTATGATTCCATAAATTTTCAATGGTTATAGGTATTTATCCTTCGAGACCAACGAACCAACCCAACCCGTTTTACACGGAAAGGGCGGCGTGAAATCAAGGGCTAACCACCTCTGGCTTCACCTTCAGTTAAGGCTATTTATCAGTTCTAAATGGGTTTATTTCACTTGCTTATAACTGGTATTTCGGTCCATAACTGTAGGATGAAGATCTTTAGTTTTTTAAATAACAGTTGAAAATGAAGGTATAACTTCTATAACTAGTTGGTTCTACATCATGAAATAATCCCATGTAAAACTGTTAAGAGTGACCATTTATTAGTTATGGTGATTTCTGTGGGATTACGCATTCTATAAACGGGGCCTTGTTAGTACTTATAACTGGTAAAGGAATAACTGCTGTGACTCGGGCCATGTTCAGAGAGGCCACACCGCAAGTGCTATGAGACCAGTGGAAAGTCTTGTCAAGTCACAGCCGCTTGGCACTGCAGCTGCGCTTGGTGCGTTTCGGATGTTCGGGGTCCGAAATAGAAGTTATTGTTGTGGTTATTGTTGTGGTTATTGTTGTGGTTATTGTTGTGGTTATACACCCTACAATGTGGAGCCCTCGTTTATGATAGCGTTCAGTTGGTTTACAACTCTAATAACTGGGGCTTATGGTAGATATATCAAACTAGTTAACTAGTTTTCATGGGATTGTAAGCCAACAAACATAGTTGGTTAATAACTCCAATAACTATGAATAACTATGGTTTATGGTAGTTACACCTATAGTTTTCATGGGATTATTTTTACCAACGTTCACATCACGTCACGGGGGGCACCACATTGTATGGATCCATGGCCAGCAAACCTGAGAAGGTACGGCTAACCCTCCAAATTATAGTAAATTAGATCCCAGTCCCACTTCCAAGTTGGTCAACATAACTCCAATATGGTTTAAATGGTACTTATAACTATACCTTATGGATCCAAACACCTCCTGAAAATTTACTAAACCCCTAAAATTATACCCCAGTCCCACTTCCTTTCAGAAGGTACAAGTGGATCCATAGGCGTAACATCTAAGCCACATGAGCCATTAAAAAGAACTTTGGTTGATAGGTAAATATAGGGGGTTCCATATATGGTACCCCACTAGCTGGGTGGTTTATTTTATGGAAAATCCAGAAATAAAATTAATTTTTGGGGGTACCCCCAATTTCAGGAATCCCCTACATAGAGATTATTTCATTCACAAATATATTTGCAAGTCGGTTTTAAAATCATTGATAAAAAACGCGTTGAACAATGCATTCGTTTGGGAGCCGGGATCCTCAAAGACCAGGTTCGTCACTCCGCCCATGATTTGGTATGATTTGGTCAAGGCTTGTTTCCAATTGTTTGTTGATGCTACATCATTATCATAATCGTCATCATCACCATCATCATTTTCATCAACAGCATCATCATGAGCGCAATCACCACCATCAACATCATCATCATCACCATCACCATCACCATCACCATCATCAGCACCATCACCATTATCATCATCGTTGTCATCATCATCATCATCATCATCATCATCACCATCAGCATCATCAACATCTTCCTCATCATCAGCACTATCAGCGTTATCATCATCAGCAGCAGCACCATCATCATCATCTTCTTCATCATCATCATCATCACCGTCATCATCATCATCATCATTATCGGCATCAACACCACCAGCATCAGCATTACCACCACCATCACCACCACCATCACCATCAGCATCATCACCATCACCATCATCAGCATCACCATCAGCATCATCATCATCATCATTATCCTCATCACCATCATCTTTAGCATCACCATCAGCATCGCCACCATCATCATCATCATCAGCAGCATCATCATCATCACCACCATCAGCATCACCATCATCATCGTCATCGTCATTACAATCACCACCGCCACCATCATCATTATCGTCATTTTAATCACCACCACCACCAATAACATCATTATCATCATCATAGTTACCACCACCATCATTATCATCAGCATAATCACCACCACCAACAACATCATCATCATCATCATCAAAATCATCATCATAATAATAATAATCATCATCATCATCAAAACCGTCGTTATCGCCATCATCACCATCATCATCATCATCATCAGCATCACCGTCATCATCATCATCGTCATCGTCATCGTCATCGTCATCGTCATCATTTTTTTCCACCATCGTCATCGCCACCGTCATCACAATCACCACGATCATCACCATCATCACCATCATCACCATCATCACTATCATCATCATTACCATCATCATTACCGTCGTCATCATCATCATCACCATCATCACCATCATTAGCATGTGTATGCGCTCAAAAGAAGCCTCTTCAAACAACCAATGGTTGCACTCCCTGGAAAACCACAGGGGGATGGGTCAAAACTTTTAAGCCTTTACCATAGGACGCAAGGCATCAACATCCATTATATGGCCATTTTTTTGGGTAACTACAGGTATGGCCCGAAATACCAGTTATAAGTAGATTTCAACCCCAATGGAATTATAACCCTGTTTTTAGCCAATTATAATCATAACTGGTAAATGGCCTTCACTGTAGAGTGGTTACTATAGTTATAAACCAACTTAGCTAAGTATGGGGCCCCATCCTGTAGCCAGTTAAAATCATTTATAACTGGTAAATGACCTGCCACATCACCGTGAACCCCAGGAAGGCACGAGCACTGACACGGTGGAATGCTCTGACTGGACGGTGGCTGGGCGCAAAAGGCGAACAGGGCGAACGAAACGCCAACATGTTCTGGCCCGAAATACCAGTTACAAAATGGGGCCCCCAAACGATAGCTAAGTTGGTGAACATAACTCCAATTTCACTATAGTTTGTGGTACTTATAACGAACTAGTTACTGCGGATTATAAACCAACTTATAACTGGGGGGGCCACATTGTACAAGTCAGTTGAAACCCATTTTGAATTTATGCAAGTATACCTCTATTTATAACCACTTAAAACAATTTATAACTGTTGTTCCAGCCTTAACTGCAAGTGTCTGAATTAAGGCCCGAAATACTAGTCTTTAATGGTCATGTTTATGGTTATGTGGTATTTATGTGGTTTTATGGTTTAAATTTGGTTACTTCACGGACTTATAATTTGCATTTCGGGCCCCAAAAAAAGTGGCAACCCCCAAAAAGATCGAACGGGAACTAATCATGAAAAAATGTGTTCATGTTGCAACCATCAAATATGGAGATGTGTGTTTTTTTTAATAGAGTTATGGCCATTTATTATTTATAACTGGTTAGTTCTATGGGATTATACATTCTATAAATGGGGTTTTCTTAGTACTTATAACTGGTATTTTGACCCTTAATTGTATAAGTTGGCCCATAGAAATAGATGGTTTACCTATTAAAAATGGTAATTGTCTATAGCTATGTTAGTCATAACCAGAGGGTAAGTTGGGGTTAGTCACCTTAAAAAGTTCACCATTGACTGAACAGAGTGGGCGATCCATCGAGGGTTAAAAAAGCTGAAATACGGCGATCAATTGACAATTTGTGGTTACAATTAAGCCCCAAGTTATACCAGTTATAAGTACTAAGAAAACCCCATTTATAGAATGTTTTTTATCCCATAGATATATCCAGTTATAACTAGTAAATGGCCATAACTGTACATCATTGGGAAGATGACATGTATAGGTAACATTAAATAACACTATCCAGCTGGCTGTGTCGAAACACATGGTGTAGTCATGTGGGAACCGATCGTAAATGCAAGTCTAAGAATTATGAGAGGGCATGTGTATTTCAGCACCCGTGATTGTAAAACCCTGGTTCGCGATTGAGACAAACATTTGTTGTATAAGAATCGACTATTGTACGAGGAGAAATCAATATTAATATGCATATGGCATGATAATCATGTTACATGTCAGCCTTATACTGTATTCGGGCCTGCCTAGACACTGCGTTCAATAGTGATAGAAAATAGCAGAGAAGAATCAGAGCAACAAAGTTCAATGTCCAACTAACAACCCAGATGAAAAATTCAATTAAACAAAATGTCAATGAAATCCGCGATTGGTTCGCGATTGATCCGCAATTTAAAACCCGCCTGAGTAGGCCCTGCCTCACGCCATGTCTCTAAATACTGTGATATGTAGCAATGTTTTGACGATTCTCTGCGCAAAATAGTGCTGCATACGAGAGAACCCTCCCGCGATTGACACAGTTGGGATCACGGTTGATTCGCAGTTGATCGGCGATTGTAGCTGCATAGCTTCGTTTTGGATGGTTTCAAGTTCAAGAAATTGATGAAGTCTCGCAGAATAGCTTCGTTTTCAAGCTTGTTTTCAATCTTGCAGATAGATAGATAGATAGATAGATAGGTAGATAGGTAGATAGATAGATAGATAGACGACTGCAGCTACAACTCCAACTACCACTACAACTACACTACACCACTACTACAACTACAAATGCAAATGTATTGCGATACATTACACTGCACTACTTACACTGCACTACGCTAAATTACATCTAATTACATCTAATTACATCTAATTACAGCTAATTACATCTAATTACATCTAATTACACCAAACTACATCTACTTACACCTGTTTACATCTAATTGCATCTAATTACATCTAATTACGCTACACTTCACTACACTACACTCACTACACTACGCTACGCTACGCTACACTACACTAATTCCCCTACACTACAACTACAACTACACTACCTTACAATGCACCGCACTACAGCTACAATGACAACTGCACTACACCACACTACATCCAGCAGTTGTGGTGGAGTGAGCACTGCAACCATTGCAACCATTCCAAAAATCACAACTCCAACTACCTTTCGGTCCATCTGTGGATTCGCTCTGCCATCCGTGATTCACAACAACCAACCTCTCCTATAGGGTTCCTATTTTTGAAACTTCCGCCACCGCCTTGTGCGGTACTATTGGTAGGCCATTTTGTTCTATTTCGCCCCACCAATTAGATTGTTGATAGATGATTCTTAGCGCGGTTACTTTTTTGATAGATGAGCAATTGCCCCATGATGAGTCCCTTAATTTAGTCGGAAGCAACTGTTAAGACCCAAAAAGTCCCAATGTACATGTGAAAAATGATGGTTGACGGCTGGCTAGTAACCATAGGCCGATTACCTCAGCAACAAATATTTTGAGGCTTATTGATTACATTCCGGTAATGAAACATGGACATGAAACATCCGCATTTATTTAAATGCTGCCATGTTTGATTGCAAGAGAAAACTTCTATGGATGATCGGAGGATCCACGGTTCGTAATTGCTTACTTAACCTAGTTAGCAAGTGGGATGAGCCACCAAGTCCTTCAGTTCTATCCCCATGAATCAACCATCGATTTCAAGTTAGTTGCACCAACTTAGCTTTCATGAAAAAAGGGGCTTCACCTTGCAAACTGATAACAGTAATTCAGCGCTATTTTAGGATTGATGTTTGTTCTCTCTCCTTGTGGAATTGCGACAAAAACGTATGAAACATGGATGAGCTTGGGGAGTAAACTGACATAGATGTGGAAAACCCAGGCTTTCCATAGAGGAAATGATCTACACATGAATGCACATTCATGTTATTCCCCACCTGCCAGGTTAGGGTTGTTAGATTTTATCAGAGTTGTTCTCCTCCTCCTCGGCTAGCTGTCCTCCTCCTCCTCCTCCTCTTCTAGTTTCTCCTCGACCATGTCTGCATCAACTTCCACCTCCACTTCCGCCTTGCCAACTCTTCGCCAAGCTCTTTGCCAACTCTCTTCGCCAAGCTCTTTGCCAACTTCCCAGCTCAGTGTGCACTGGGATCGCACACCTCAACCTGGGACCTGCCCAGCCCAGTGTGCACCGCTGGACCTCAACCTGGGACCTTCCCAGCTCAGTGTGTACCGCTGGACCTCAACGGCCAGATAGAACGACAGAAGATATGCCAGATATATGCCAGATAGAATGCCAGAAGATATGCCAGATAAAATGCCAGAAGATATGCCAGATAGAATGCCAGAAGGTATGCCAGATAGAATGTCAGATAGAATGCCAGAAGGTATGCCAGATAAAGTGCCGGAATGTTTGCCAGATAGAATGCCAGAAGATATGTCAGATAGAATGCCAGATAGAATGTCAGAAGATATGCCAGAAGATATGCCATATAGAGTGCCAGAAGATATGCCAGAACAGATTGCAGAAGATATGCCAGCTAGAATGCCAGAAGATATGCCAGATAGAATGCCAGAAGCTATGCCAGATAAAATGCCAGAAGGTATGTCAGATAGAATGCCAGAAGATTTGCCAGTAACAAAATGTATAAATGCCATGGTGGGGATAACTCGAAGTAAAGTAATTTTACAGGAGGCTAATCTTCATGCGGTTTTTTTCTCAAACTGGATTATCTCCAGATTCAATGGATGTGCGCAGGGGTCATTCCTCTGCTGAAAATTCGGAAGAATGGTCCAAAAAACAAATGACATGGCTATTGGAAGTCTTCAAATTGGGCATTCGCAAAAAAACCATTGATTTCAATACTCAAATAAACATGGCCTAATTTTCAGACACACACACACGAATCATATTGTGTTATCGAAGGAAGTTTAGAAGTCAAACTTCCGACAATATGGACAGATGAAAAGCAGAGATGGGAAGAGTCAGAGAAGAGAAGAGAAGAGAAGAGAAGAAGAAAGAAGATCATAAAGGAGACAGTCTCAGAAGAAAGAAGATCCAGGTGCGCGAAAAGGTAGGAAAGTCGCGAAGCACAGCGTTTTTCCAATGATTTGTGGCTCCGGAGGGTCGAAAAGTAGGCTCGCTAAAGCGGCGGGTGTGGAGCCAGCTGGCCAGATGAGAGATGAAAAATTGCACGCCGTTGTGGCGCGAAGCACATTTCGAAGTCAAAATGTACAAAACACTACATGTTCGGACCACTTTTGGAAGTTGAGATGTCGAAAAAGTGCACGCCATTGTGGCGCGAAGCACATTTGCCAGTGAAAAAGGTAAAAGCACCACACGTTCGGAGCACTTTTTGAAGCACATGTCGAAGTCAAAATGCGCAAAGCACACCAGGTCACCAGGTCCGGACCACTTTTGGAAGTTGAGATGTCGAAAAAGTGCACGCCAGTGTGTCGCGAAGCACATTTCAAAGTCAAAATGTTAAAAGCACTACATGTTCGCGCCACTTTTGGACTTTGAAGTGTCGTTTCGCGTGGCAGGCGCAAGGGATTGTGCACCGTGTTAAAAGTGAGCAAAAGGTGAGGGTTTTGTAGCATTTTCAAAAGCGATGGCAGGCGTGGGACATTTGAAGGGGATCTGCAAAGATGCATTTTCCGTGTCAGGCGCAGTACAAGAGACATCTTCATCAGAGCTGTTAGGAGGTCGGGGCGCTGATTTCCTGAGAGGGGTTGCATTTTGGAGCATCAGATCTTCAGGTTTGCTGAGATGATTTTGCGTCACAGGTGCAGCACTTCGTATGACCTGGCATCACTTGTTCGTGGCAGGCACAGTAGTTTAGACAGATGGAGTGGGAAAAATCGCAAAACGCATTGGTACGAGGCCGTCAGCTCTGCACTCAACTCTCCATTTTTGAAGGATGTCTCGCAGAATTGCTTCCTTTTTGAAGTTGTCAACCAAAAAAATGAAGAAGTCTCGCAGAATTGCTTCGGTTTTGACGTTGTCAAGTTCAAAAATTGAGGAAGTCTCGCAGAATAGCTTCGTTTTGGATGGTGTCAAGTTCAAAAATTGAGGAAGTCTCGCAGAATAGCTTCGTTTTGGATGGTGTCAAGTTCAAAAATTGATGAAGTCTCGCAGAATTGAATAGCTTCGTTTTCAAGCTTGCAGATAGACAGATAGATAGACAGACAGACAGACAGAGAGAGAGAGAGAGATAGATTGATAGATAGATAGGTAATTAGATGAGAGAAAGAGAGAGATAGATAGATTGATAGATAGATAGGTAATTAGATGAGAGATAGAGAGAGAGAGATAGATAGATAGAAAGAAAGAAAGATAGATAGATAGGTCGACAGATGGACAACTACAACTACAATTACCATTACGCTACACCACACGACTGCTACAAGTAGAAATACAAATGTACTACGCTACATTACACTACACTAATTACACTACACTAGATTAATTACATTTAATTACACTACACTAAACCAGTTAGACTAACAACTACAACAACTACTACTACCACAACTACAACTACAATTACAACTACACTACACGAACACTACATTTTTGCGCAGGGGATGTTGTCAAGCTTTGACATTGAGCAGGTCTAGCAGGCTTGCTTCGTTTTTGATTTCATCTTAATTACATTTCATCTTAATTGGGGAGTCCATTGCTTGGCACTGTCGATGCAACTGGTGATGTCAGGGGGACAGACATTTCAGTCAACATGATTGTTGTGTAGGTGAGGATGCTGCTGTTGCTTGTATGTCTTCTAGTTCTTAATTTGTGGAACTCAGTGCGCCAGACGCAAGCACCTCCAAGATTTCCGTGGCGACTTGGCACACGGGTTTTATCATCCGGACCGTAGGTGAAAGCAGCCGACTGTGTCTTTTTTGACTCCTTCGCAATCGTGTGACGGCATGCCAGGCGTTCTTCCTAGCCATGGACGAGTGCGCAATAATAAAGGTAACAAAGTGCACATTTGGTTGGATAATTGATGTCTTAGCTTTCAGACCGTATCCATACTTTCTCCGTGCCAGCAGTTGTCCATGCGGTGTGACTTTTCTATCCGCCTCGAGTGGCCATGATGGACCAACGGGCCTACACCATGGAAGATTTCCTAGGAGATGGGCGCACAACCTGCGTACAGGTGGGGGACACATGCAGTGATGCGCAACACTTTGACAGAATGCTTCCTGACAGGCCGTTTCATGTCTCTCCATTTTCTTTGCAGCCTTCCGTGTGTGTCTTTTCTGACACAAAGGCGCAGTGTCACGTTGCGGTACCGATGTCGTTTGGTCTTGTAGCCTACGTGTCAATCTTTTCTGACGGCACGAAACAAGCAGCAGTGTGTCCATTTTCCTGACCCCTTGCTTCGATGATGACTCCGGCCTTGCAAGGTTTCGTACTTGTCTTTTCTGATGGTAACCCTCCAGACTGGTCACGTTGCGGGGTCAAAAGCTTTGGGACAAATAGATAGGTAAGATGGTCAGATAGATGGATGGATGGATGGATGGATAAGTAGATGGGTGGATAGGTAGATAGGTAGATGGGTACGAAGATAAATAAATAAATGGATTGATGGGTAGATAGATGGATAGAGGTAGCTGGGTAGGTAGACAGATTGATAGAGATTGAAAGATAGATAGGTAATTAGATGAGAGAGAGAGAGATAGATAGATTGATAGATAGATAGGTAATTAATGAGAGAGAGAGATAGATAGATTGATAGATAGATAGGTAATTAGATGAGAGAGTGCGAGAGTGAGATAGATAGATAGATAGACAGAGAGAGAGATAGATAGATAGACAGAGAGAGAGATAGAGAGAGAGAGAGATAGATAGATAGATAGATAGCTAGATAGGATTAGATAGATAGATAGATCGATAGATAGATAGATAGATAGATTAGATAGATAGATAGATAGATAGATTAGATTAGATTGGATTAGATTAGATTAGATAGATCAGATAGATAGATCAGATAGATAGATCAGATAGATAGATAGATAGATAGATAGATCGATCGATCGATCGATAGATAGATAGATAGATAGATAGACAGAGAGAGAGATAGATAGATAGACAGAGAGAGAGAGATAGAGAGAGAGAGATAGATAGATAGATAGATAGGATTAGATAGGTAGATAGGTAGGTAAGGTAAGGTAAGGTAAGGTAAGGTTAGGTTAGGTTAGGTTAGGTTAGGTAGAGAGAGAGAGAGAGAGAGAGAGAGGTAGGTAGGTAGGTAGGTAGCCAGAGAAAGAGAGAGAACAAGAGGAGACCTCAACCACCTTTCGGTCCATCAGTGGATTCGGTTTGCCATCCGTGATTCGCAACAACCAACCTCTCCTATATGTTTTCTATTTTGAAACTTCCGCCACCGCCTTGTGCGGTACTACTGGTAGTCCGGTATTGTATACTATATTCCCAATATAAATAAATTCACATGCATCCCATAGTGAATTCATGTGCATCCCATATTATATCCCATTACAGTCCCACAATCACCATAATTCATGGATCAACGTTCCCATGTTTCACCACTTCAACCCATTATGTATATATATATATACATACATCCATATACATATATAGAATGGGCTAGCGCCCTGGTGCCGCCGACCCCTCGTTAGTGGGGGGGTCGGTAACATGTGCATGTTCCCCGCAGCCGTCTTTTGTGGGCCACCTTGTCCATGGACATCTTGGTCGCGTTGAAGAAGCCATTGATGTGGCCGTGGGGTGCCTTTTGCCTGCGAGGTTGGCATGCCAAGAGGATGTTTAAGCGTTTGAAGGGTTTTAAGCGTTAGAAGGCTGGCAAACGGCAGGCTTGAACGCCCATAAGAAGCCATTGATCTGGCCTTGGGGAGTCTGTTGCCTGCGTAGTTAGGCGTGCCAAAAAAAAATTTAAGCGTTTAAATGTTGAAAGGCTGGCTAACGGCAAGCTTGAACGCCCATGAGAAGCCATTGATCTGGCCTGGGGTGCCTGTTGCCTGCGGGGTTGGGCGTGCCAAGAAAATTTTTAAGCGTTGTAAAGGTTTTAAGGGTTTAAGGCCTGGCAAACGGCAGGCTTGAACGCCCATAAGAAGCTATTGATGTAGCCTTGGGGTACCTTGTGCCTGCGGGGTTGGGCGTAGCAAGAGGATTTTGCAGCGTTGTAAGGGTTTTAAGCGTTTAAGGCCTGGCAAACGGCAGGCTTGAACGCCCATGAGAAGCCATTGGTGTGGCCTTGGGGTAGCTTGCGCCTGCGGGGTTGGGCGTAGCAAGAGGATTTTGCAGCGTTGTAAGTGTTTTAAGGGTTTAAGGCCTGGCAAACGGCAGGCTTGAACGCCCATAAGAAGCTATTGATGTGGCCTTGGGGTAGCTTGCGCCTGCGGGGTTGGGCGTAGCAAGAGGATTTTGCAGCGTTGTAAGGGTTTTGAGGGTTTAAGGCCTGGCAAACGGCAGGCTTGAACGCCCATAAGAAGCCATTGATGTGGCCTTGGGGTAGCTTGTGCCTGCGGGATTGGGCGGAGCAAGAGGATTTTGCAGCGTTGTAAGGGTTTTAAGCGTTTAAGGCCTGGCAAACGGCAGGCTTGAACGCCCATAAAAAGCCATTGGTGTGGCCTTGGGGTAGCTTGTGCCTGCGGGGTTGGGCGTAGCAAGAGGGTTTTGCAGCGTTGTAAGGGTTTTAAGCGTTTAAGGCCTGGCAAACGGCAGGCTTGAACGCCCATAAGAAGCCATTCATGTGGCCTTGGGGTAGCTTGTGCCTGCGGTGGTTGGGCGTAGCAAGACGATTTTGCAGCGTTGTAAGGGTTTTAAGCGTTTAAGGCCTGGCAAACGGCAGGCTTGAACGCCCATAAGAAGCCATTGATGTGGCCTTGGGGTAGCTTGTGCCTGCTGGGTTGGGCGTAGCAAGAAGATTTTGCAGCGTTGTAATGATTTCCAGGGTTTAAGTTAAGGCCTGGCAAACGGCAGGCTTGAACGGCCATAAGAAGCCATTGATGTGGCCTTGGGGTAGCTTGTGCCTGTGGGATTGGGCGGAGCAAGAGGATTCTGCAGCGTTGTAAGGGTTTTAAGCGTTTAAGGCCTGGCAAACGGCAGGCTTGAACGCCCATAAGAAGCCATTGATGTGGCCTTGGGGTAGCTTGTGCCTGCGGGGTTGGGCGTAGCAAGGTTAAGGCCTGGCAAACGGCAGGCTTGAACGCCCAAGAGAAGCCATTGATGTGGCCTTGGGGTAGCTCGTGCCTGGCCTTGGGGTGCCTGTTGCCTGCGGGGGTTGGGCGTGGCAAGAAGATTTTGCAGGGTTGTAAGGGTTTTAAGCGTTTAAGGCCTCGCAAACGGCAGGCTTGAACGCCCATAAGAAGCCATTCATGTGGCCTTGGGGTAGCTTGTGCCTGCGGGGTTGGGCGTAGCAAGAGGATTTTGCAGCGTTAAGGGTTTTAAGGGTTTAAGGCCTGGCAAACGGCAGGCTTGAACGCCCAAAAGAAGCCATTGATGTGGCCTTGGGGTAGCTTGTGCCTGCGGGGTTGGGCGTAGCAAGAGGATTTTGGAGCGTTATAAGGGTTTCAAGCGTTTAAGGCCTGGCAAACGGCAGGCTTGAACGCCCATAAGAAGCCATTGATGTGGCCTTGGGGTAGCTTGTGCCTGCGGGGTTGGGCGTAGCAAGAGGATTTTGCAGCGTTGTAAGGGTTTTAAGGGTTTAAGGCCTGGCAAACGGCAGGCTTGAACGCCCATAAGAAGCCATTGATGTGGCCTTGGGGTGCCTGTTGCCTGCCAAGAAGATTATTATATAAGCGGTGTAAGGGTTTTAAGGGTTTAAGGCCTGGCAAACGGCAGGCTTGAACGCCCATAAGAAGCCATTGAGGCCTTGGGGTAGCTTGTGCCGGCGGGGTTGGGCGTAGCAAGAGGATTTTGCAGCGTTGTAAAGGTTTTAAGGGTTTAAGGCCTGGCAAAGGGCAGGCTTGAACGCCCATAAGAAGCCATTGATGTGGCCTTGGGGTGCCTGTTGCCTGCGGGGTTGGGCGTGCCAAGAAGATTTTGCAGCGTTGTAAGGGTTTTAAGGGTTTAAGGCCTGGCAAACGGCAGGCTTGAACGCCCACAAGAAGCCATTGATGTGGCCTTGGGGTAGCTTGTGCCTGCGTGGTTGGGCGTAGCAAGAGGATTTTGCAGCGTTGTAAGCGTTTTAATGGTTTAAGGCCTGGCAAACGGTAGGCTTGAACGCCCATAAGAAGCTATTGATGTGGCCTTGGGGTAGCTTGTGCCTGCGGGATTGGGCGGAGCAAGAGGATTTTGCAGCGTTGTAAGGGTTTTAAGCGTTTAAGGCCTGGCAAACGGCAGGCTTGAACGCCCATAAGGAGCCATTGATGTGGCCTTGGGGTAGCTTGTGCCTGCGGGGTTGGGCGTGCCAGGAGGATTTTGAAGTATTTTAAGCGTTGAAAGGCTCGCAAACGGCAGGCTTGAACGTCCATGAGAAGCTATTGATCTGGCCTTGGGGTGCCTGTTGCCTGCGGGGTTGGGCGTGCCAAGAAGATTTTTAAGCGTTGTAAGCCGACAAAAACAGGTTTCACACCTCCGGTGGTCCCAGGCGCCGCCCCTGCCTTGGCGAAGGTAGGGGTCGGCGGATATATATATATATATACACACACATATACATATGTATATACATGTATATATATATATACATATTTACATATATATACATATCCCATATTGTATCCCCATTATATATATATATATATCACCAGAATTTATGCCTGGTTTCTCATATAAATCGACGTTTTTGAGCCCAGGTGGGCCAACGCTTCTGCATTGCCAGCTTGGCGGAGGCAGGCCAATCAGGCCGGCGGTTGAAAAAAACGGAAGTCAAACTGGGTTGAACTAGGTCATTTGGTATCAGTGGGATTATCTGCGTTCACTAGCTAAGTTTTTTTTTTGCAGGGTATCTAAGATTGGCCATGTGAAGCCTGCAAATGTCGGGAAAAACCATGGAAAAACTCGAAAAAAAATGTTAGTCATCAACGATGGTTTGTCATCATTTTCGCATTGAAATTACTAAAATATGGGGCACACCATTTTTTCAGGAGCCAAATGGTTGTTGAACCTCCGGTAAAACGAAGATAGATATGGAACATCCGCGTGTGTAGATCATTTCCGAATGGGCAACCCATGGATTGCCATGGTGCTGTGTATGTTTACAGGAGGTAACCAACCAGAAGTACATGTGATTTAAGCAACAAACATGGATCCATGGAAATTTAGGTGAAACAAGGGACAATTTCACCAATTTCGCCAGCAAAGATGAACAAATCATAGCTTACACGAATGAGTGTTTAAACTGCAAAAAATGAAATGCAAACAACCAAAAAAAGGTGATTTTGAGTTGTTCTTACTGGGTTGACGGGTCAATACCAATCAGGTTTCATGTGTTGTAAGCCACTTAGTCCAATGAATTTTCCGGTGAAGATAATGCTGGGGAAAAAAACAAGTACTGGGATGGCTAAACCCATCCAGGAGTCTGATACTTGAAAATTTTGAAAGTAATGTTCAAAATCCCCAAACCGGGCGTGTACCAACATGTCAAATATAGTTTTTTTGTTTATTTTTTTGGTTGTCAACTGCAATGTGTGCATTGGGGACCCTAACGAACCATCAGAATTGTCTTACTTGAACATATGTTTTTTGGCATCTCCTCAAATTCGATGTTGAGGTAGCTACACACTGTAACTATGCATATATATATATATATATACATACATGTATGATCATGTATGTTCTTGCGCATGTACAGATGTTTATCTTCTTGTTTATGGTTACATTATTTATAACATGACTGCTGATACGTCATTATGATATTTAAACATATGTAATGATATTTGTATATATTTATAATTGTATTATATTATATATATATATATATATATGTATATCGCATTGATTTGCATTGCCATCTTTGTGTATGTAGAGTACCGTGAAGTAATGCAAAGTAAAGCAAAACATAGACAGGAAAGTACGGTTACGTACTGTAATTGATGTATTTTTTGTATAGTATACATAGGAAACACTTTGTTTATTGATAGGCATATTACCAAAAAAAAACTTTACATACCATGCCATAGCAGCCACTGTTCCTTGAAATCCGATTAGGTGATGATTCATCGCATCAATTTACATGACTTCATTGCCTCATTGCATTGCACAGTTAAGGCCCTTTACCAGTTATAAGTACTTATAACCCCATTTATAGAATGTATAATCCCATTTATAATCAGTTATAACTAATAAATGGCCATAACTGCATTGGCTTGCACTACATGATACCCTCTGGTAAACTAACAGTTTGCTGTTGAAAATGGCCATAGACATAGTGGATTTAGCCATGAAAAATGGTGATGTTCCATTGTTACGTTAGTTTACCAGAGGGTACTACATGCATGTTTTGGTGTTTGTGTTTTTGAATATAAGCGTATCCGTAAACATTTCTGTATCTCTGTATATCGAATTATTTCTGTGGAGTCTTCAAAATCAATCAACATTTCCCCAAAACATGGTTTGTTCCATGCCAACAATGCAATTTCTGCTAGGCCCAATAGTACCCCATCTTTGAGCTGCAAATTTACCTAGGCATTTTGCTGGGTGACAGCACCGCCAAAGATGATGGCTAGTTAGGGGGACAACTTCACAATCACCTTGCTTAAGTTTTGTTTGTGAATTTTAATTCACCCAAATTTATGATGCCCAAAACCACAAAATTCATGTGGTATAAAACCCAAAACTATCACCCAATATGGTGAATTAAAACTACCAACACCACAAAACTATCATAACCAATGCCCAACCGTTCGTGTTTCCATGCAACATTTGAAACCCATCATTGAAAAAATGTCCACTCTCAATGTAAAAAATATCCACATGTATGTTTCTATATGATAATAATGACAATATATGACTAATACTACTGATAATACTAAGCAATAATGATAGCATTAAAAAACATGTATATATATATATGTATATATATATTTATATATATGTATATATATATATATATGTATATATATATGTATATATATATATATGTGTATATATATATATATGTATATATATATATATGTATATATATATATGTGTATATATATATATATTGTCACCTTGCACCTCCAAATCGACTCCATCACTACTACAGCTATGGCCCAAAAAACCGTTTCGTCCCATTTTTTACTAGGAGAATTCCTGCCATCCTGCGCGGTCGGCACAGGTCGGATGATGCCCATCCAAAACTTTGCCATTCAGTGGGAGTGTCCCTGGGCCTTGTTGTCGACACCCGTTGTTTTTTCTGGACAGGAAAACCGCATGGACAACGACAACCTTAACTATGGGATAATATATACATTCTATTTTGATGGTGTTTTCTTTGTACTTACAACTGGTATAACTTGGGCCTTAACTGTATGGATGTAATGGGATTTACATGGATATGTACAGTTATGGCCCGAAATACCAGTTGTAAGTCAATAATAACACCATTGTATGGAATGACAACCCCATAAAAATTACTTCACTTCGAATGATCCCCACCATGACCTTTATACATTTTCTTACTGGCAAATCTTCTGGCATTCTATCTGACATATCTTCTGGCATTCTATCTGGCATTCTATCTGGCATATGTTCTGGCATATCTTCTGGCATATCTTTTGGCATTCTATCTGGCAAATCTTCTGGCATTCTATCTGACATATCTTCTGGCATTCTGTCTGACATTCTATCTGGCATATCTTCTGACATTTTTCTGGCATTCTATCTGGCATATCTTTTGACATATCTTCTGACATTCTTTCTGGCATATCTTCTGACATTCTGTCTGGCATATCTTCTGACATTCTTTCTGACATTCTTTCTGGCATTCTATCTGGCATATCTTCTGACATTCTATCTGACATCTTTTCTGACATTCTTCCCGTTGAGATCCGGCAGTGCCCGCTGCGATCTGGAAGTTGCGGTTGAGGCCCGGCAGTGCCCACTGCGATCTGGAAGTCGCGGTTGAGGTCCGGCAGTGCCCACTGGGATCTGGAGCTCGCGGTTGAGGTCCGGCAGTGCCCACTGGGATCTGGAGCTCGCGGTTGAGGTCCGGCAGTGCCCACTGCGACCTGGAAGTCGCGGTTGAGGTCCGGCAGTGCCCACTGCGATCTGCAACTCGCGGTTGAGGTCCGGCAGTGCCCACTGGGATCTGGACTGCGAGGAGGAGGAGGAGGACGAGGAGGAGGAGGATGCGGAGGCGGAGGAGGAGGAGAACAGCTCTGATAAAATCTAACAACCCTCACCTGGCAGGTGGGGAAAAATACTTTACATATATTTTGTCTGACACATCTACAGATACATCTGTCTGACATTCTTTCCGACATTCTATCTGGCACATCTTCTCTCGACCTCCCCATCTATCTCGCATATCTAGCATATCTTCTGACATTCTATCTGGCATATCTTCTGACATTCTATCTGGCATATCTTCTGACATTCTTTCTGACATTCTTTCTGGCATTCTATCTGGCATATCTTCTGACATTCTTTCTGGCACTCTATCTGGCATATATTTATATATTCTTTCTGGCATATCTTGTGGCATTCAGAACATTCTTTCTGGCATATCTTATGACATTCTTTCTGGCATATCTTCTGACATTCTTTCTGACATTCTATCTGGCATATCTTCTGACATTTTTTCTGGCATTCTATCTGGCATTCTTTCTGACATTCTATCTGGCATATCTTCTGACATTTTTTCTGGCATTCTATCTGGCATATCTTCTGACATATGTTCTGGCATGTCTTCTGGCATTCTATCTGGCAAATCTTCTGACATTCTATCTGGCATATCTTCTGGCATTCTATCTGACATATCTTCTGGCATTCTATCTGGCATATCTTCTGGGATTCTATCTGACATATCTTCTGGCATTCTATCTGACATTCCATCTGGCATATCTTCTGGCATTCTATCTGGCCGTTGAGGTCCGGCAGTGCCCACTGGGATCTGGAGCTCGTGGTTGAGGTCCGGCAGTGCCCACTGCGACCTCGAAGTCGCGGTTGAGGTCCGGCAGTGCCCACTGCGATCTGGAAGTCGCGGTTGAGGTCGGGCAGTGCCCACTGCAACCTGGAAGTCGCGGTTGAGGTCCGGCAGTGCCCACTGCGATCTGGAATTCGCCGTTGAGGTCCGGCAGTGCGCACTGGGATCTGGAATTCGCCGTTGAGGTCCGGCAGTGCCCACTGCGATCTGGAAGCCGCGGTTGGGATCTGGACTGCGAGGAGGAGGAGGCGGACTGCGATCTGGAAGTCGCGGTTGGGATCTGGACTGCGAGGAGGAGGAGGCGGAGGAGATGGAGAAGGAGGATGCGGAGGCGGAGGAGGAGAACAGCTCTGATAAAATCTAACAACCCTCACCTGGCAGGTGGGGAATAACCATGAAAATAACTGGTGTTTCAGGCTTTAAGCGTAAACAAAAACATCGAATTCTTAATGCTGGATATGCCAGCAATTGGCCTGACATTTTGCTGCTACTATGTACATATATAATCATATATATATATACATATATGTATCATAAATGCTTAAACAACAAAAGCATCATCAACTCTATCAAGGTATCCCCTGAAACTTTCCACACTCCATTGAAATGGGCCGAAAATCCTGCTCTGCACTGAGGCTTATGTCCTATATGCCATGGAATCATGGTTTCCTGCAGCGTTTGTAGACCATTGTCCGAACGGGAAACCATCGGAGTTTTCCATGTCTACCGGATTTTTTTCCCGGAGCTGAGAGATTTTTGGATAAAGCCAACAGAAACGGGAGATGGTGCAGCTATGGCCATGGCTATTAGTGAACTAACTGGTTAATTTCTATGGGATAATATATACATTCTATAAATTGATGGGGTTATATATAAGTACTTATAACTGGTATAACTTGGGCCTTAACTGTGATGATGGTGTAGCAAAATTTCGCATTGCCTGCCTTGGTGAAGTTTTACCCTCTACCGCTATGGAAGCTATGGTCCATACCTGGTAGCCTGATTTTCCGGTTTTCCTCACGGTGGAGCCAGCGAAATCCGAATCACCAGTTGGTACAGTGACTGAGCCCGTTACGTTATACCAGTTATAAGTACTTATATATAACTCCATCAATTTATAGAATGTATATATTATCCCATAGATTTATAACCAGTTAGATCCAGTTAGTTCACTAAAAAATCGCCATGGCCATCAGGCCGGTAGATGGTTTATCGGATAAGAATCCCATGATATACGGATGTTCGTTTCATAGGTACCGAATGGTTCCCAACTGGTGCAGGATTTCTCTGGCCCATCCACAGTATGTGAATTTCTTGGAGCCTAAAACGATGCCAATATCCGGCTCAGTGTTTGAGGTTTTATCAACTACATGATGTCACCTCACAGGTGACATCATGTAAGGCTCTGGCAATGGGCGGCAGCTAGCCATGTTTGTTGATAAACCTTCATGTGTGGAAATTCCTTCCATATGGATCCATGGCCACTGTCTGAGAAGGTACGGCCAACCCTCCAAATTATCGTAAATTATGCCCGACTGGATCCGTAGGGCTTTAAGAATTTGGTTGTAACATGCTATAACCCTCTGACATTGGCAGAATTGGTGAAGCAAAGGGTGTGGATGATATTCCCATGTTTGCCATGTTTGATTGGTGATTCAGCCCGGCTTTGTCTGACCAGTGACTAGCTTCAGAGATTACTGAAAAATACTGAACGATGCCATTTGTTTTTGGGATCGAACCTGGGTCGTCCTGCATCTATATTCCAAATGGATGATAAGGCACCACATGTCTATGGCACCACATTTCTAAATAGTCTATAGTATTTATTTCGCAATCTAGCTGGGATATCTACAAGGTGGGGCCCTCCAGCTATGTTCGTTGATTTGTAAACCCCTATGAATACTCCAGGTATAAGTAATTACCATAGACCATAGTTTTGGGACTTATGTTGACCAACTTAGTTATCGTAAACGGGGGCCCCACTTTGTCTGGTTGGTGGTTTGGAACATTTTTAATTTTCCATTTCATATATATATATATGGGATAATCCTTCCCATTGACTTGCATATTTTTCAAGATGGTTAAAACCACCAACATTTTGCCGCGCCTGGCATCGAACGTGTCGCTACCCCAAGGCTGCCAGTCAGGTGGGGAGACCGGAGACCCTCACATCAGCACCATGGATCCTTGACACGTCAGGATGGTACCCTCTGGCAAACTAACATAGCTATGGACAATTACGGTAAATCCACTATAAATGGCAATTTTCAACAGTTTCCTATGGCATGCACCATGGCCCCGTGGCCCATTTCTAGTTGATCTACTATAAATGGTCAATTTTTCTCTCGCTATGTTAGTTTACCAGTGACTATAAGTCAGTGAAATAACACCATAAATTGGAATTATAATACCAATGGTCTCTATTTAAAACCATTTATAACTGGCCTTAATTGTAGCACTTTCATCGTTTGTCAACGGGCATTTGTTTCGTGCTATGTAGGCTTTATGCCCTCATCGTAATGTTCCCATAGGACAGCCGGGCATGTCTTGTTATGTCAAAAAGTCCGGTAGACCAAACGAAAAAAAGATAATACTATGATGATTTACTATGTATGCCCTAGAAATGCCCTAAAAATGGTATGTAAATGATTGTAAATGTGCGGAATGGAGTTTGGGATTACAAAGGGATTTCGTATAGACAAAATCCATGTTGGTTTGGACCAATTATCGCGACTTCATTGGCTGACTCTCTAAAGAATAGGTGGGAGTTTGTAAAAACCCCGTGCCTATTCGTTTAGTCTTCCATGATCCTCCATGAGCCATTTTTAGTTTTCACTCGAAAAAACGATAAGAGGAAAAAAACGATAACGTTGGTTATGTTAATGATCTGTGTCCAGACTCTTGAACTCCAAAGTTCTTGATTTTTCCATCATTCTGCGGCTATTTAGTGCTTTTGGTATCTTCCTTTTATTGTTTGCTGTCGTAATGGCGCAGATTCTGCACAAGGAAGGTGCCTGGTAGGTGGTCGCTACACTCCTTTTTTGATGATTGCCAGAAAAAAGGAACACACACATACACACAGGATTCACGAACGATAGCAAAACGATAACTTTTGACATCAAAAATGGTCCGTGTGAGACACTGCCTTTTTTTTCCTTTTCCTCTCCCTTTCCTCTCCCTTTCCTTTTTTCCGTCTCTTCCTGTACTCTTCCTTTCCTTCTCCTTTCCTTTTTCCTGTCCTTTTTCCTTTCCTTTTTCCTTTCCTTTTCCGTTTCCTTTTCCGTTCCTTTTCCTTTCGTTTTCCTTTTTCTTTTTCCTTTCCTTTTCCTCTCCCTTTCCTGTTCTTTCCTTTCCCTTTCCTTTTCCTTTCCTTTCCCTCTCCCTTTCCGAATTCTTTCCTTTCCCTTTCCTTTTCCTTTCCTTGTTCTCTCCCTTTCCTATCCCTTTCCTATTCCTTCCTTTCCCTTCCTTTACTATTCCTGTTCTTTTTCCCTGTTCTCGCTCATGTGAATTCTTTGATCAAGGTGAAGCCAGCGCTTGGAAAAACGATAAGAGGAAAAAACACGATAACGTTTGGAAAAACCATTTGAAAGGGCTCGGGGTTTTTACAAACCTCCAGGTGGTCAACGGAATCGTCCCGAAAAGGGCCTCTTTCCAGGTAAGGATTTCAGATGCGCGAAGTCATTGGTTCAGTTCTGGCCATGAAAACAGTTGTAAATGGAGAGATAGCTCCTATAACTAGTTGGTTATACATCATCATAATCCAATAAAAATAACTGTTAGTTGGGCCATAACTGTGTTTGTTTTTCTCGTTTTTTGTCTTCCCCATTGTTGATAAACAAATCAAAAAATCTGTTGCAGCAGTGATTTCCCATTTTTGTTTCGGGATCTTGGATGTTCTTCGATGAAGGGCAGCAGACAACGCGTTATTTGTGGCGTAGATTTCCCTCATTGAGACACATGTTTTGTTATATCATATCCCCATTACAGCAACCCCCAAAAAGATGCCGAGTGTTTCGAAGATGGTACAAAAAGTGGGGCCCCCGTTTACGATAGCTAAGTAGGTGAATAACTTCAATAACTATGGTTTATGGTACTTATATGTACTTATAACTATAGTTACTGGGGATTATACACCAACTTATATCTGGGGGGCCCCACATTGTAGTTCGATGATAGTTCAGGTTTCCTACTTTTTATCGACTTTTTGGGGGATCCCCATTGTCTTACCATCTGCCCCAACTTATTTCCTGCAGATATGGACATTTATGAGTTTAACTTGTCATTTCTATGGGATAAAAAACATTCTATAAATGGGCTTCTGTTACTACTTATAACTGGTATTTCGGGCTATCTCTGTGCAGATTTTCGCTCAAATCATTCCCTTGATGTTTTTTCTCGTCCGAAAAGGATGGGAAGCACTACACCATGCTGCAAGAAGGCTGGGCAGCGCACAGCAACGACATCTGCTATTGATTGCTAAAGCAATCAAAGCCCGGTCGATGAGTTCTTATCGTAGGGTTCACTACCTGGTTTACCGAGGTTTTTGGTGACTCCTCATAGAAATCTCTGAAATCTCTATCAGTCAACAAGTATTTTCAGGGATTACAGAGGGTTTTGAACGCTGCTCATGTGTTAACAAACCTTAAAAAAAACATTCATCCCAGAGCTTGTCAGATTCAGATTTGCTGTGAAGACAAGAAGTTGGAAATGTTTGGATGACTTGGAAGTAGCTTGCTGTCTTTGACGGCCCCGAAAAATGCTGTTGCTTTCTGTATTGCAGAAATTCAAATCGCCAAGGGGATCGGGATCCCTTTACCAAACCTACTGGGTCATTAATTAACCACTACAGTTTTCCTGGCCCGAAATACCAGGCAAAAGTCAGTGAAATCACCCCATAGAAATGGAATGATAAGCCCATAGAAATAACCATGTATCTTTGGTAGAGGGTTTTAACTCGTTACAATCATGTTATTTCCATATAATATACGATATGTGATTTACATATACATATTATATAAAATATACATAATACTATTTGTTGGTAGATTTATATAATTTATATATACAATATGTATCGATATGTGATTTCCCCGCCAACCACCTCAACAGGCAGCTCAATAAATATGACCCCCACAGGTAGCTCAATAGTACATGGTCACCCCTCCCCTCCCAGTAGTTATATCAGTTATGTTTGTTGGTTGAAAATAACCCCAGCTATAGATATGTCTACCATAAACCATAGCTACTGTAGCCTAGGTATAATTGAACTTAGCTATCGTAAATGGGGGCCCTACCTTTTACCTTTTCATAAGGCTTAGTGGTGGCCTAGCCTTGACAGTTTCTCGACCGGAGGGTCATCCCACGAATCGTGCTGGTAAGGAAAACCCTGGCGATCGGATTCGTACCCGATGAGTAGCTTATCCCATTCACTGCACACCGAACATCTCATACTGCCTGGTGGTTTGGAACATGAATTTTATTTTTCCATATATTGGGAATTTCATAATCCCAACTGACTTTCATATGTTTCAGAGGGGTAGGTATACCACCAACCAGTCATATGATACAATAATGGGAAAATCCAGGATAAATCCAGCGGATTCTCCAAACAAAAGACTTCCATTTCTACAATGTGAGCCCCCCCAGTTATAAGTTGGTTTATAAGCCCCAGCAACTATAGCTATAAATGCCATAAACCATAGTGAAATTGGACTTATGTTCACCAACTTAGCTATCGTTTGAGGGCCTCACATTGTATAGGATTTCCTGCAAAGACTTGATTTTCGGAGGAGATATCATCATGGCCTTCATGAGATTCCCCTTTTTCAATGGTAATTTCAGGATCCTAAATGGAGGTACTGTACCATATAAGACATTTTTTTGTGGGGATATTCCCTTACATAGGCCTTATATAGGCCTTATATATGGTATAGGTACCTCCAATTTAGGTTCCCGAAATGGCCATTGACTTTTTTAGTGAACCATGTTTCATCTCCCCATGGGATACCCCAAATATCTGGGTAAATTTGATCACGACCGAACCCTGTTCTCCCGAAGCCTGGAATCATAGTTTATTTTAGGGAAATCATCCCCACATGGCCGAACTATTCAGGTTAGTGAAATACTATTGAGGAAAGCCAGATCACATGGCTATGAACAAGTGTAGTATCTGTCCATTATCGACTGAATCTTGCAGGCATTTTGATCACAGAACAAAAGGGTGCCCTCGTGTTTTCCGAGGGTTATGAGCCCAAACGAGCGGCAATGGAGTCAAGAATGAAAAGATCTACCTCGATGCCGCCTGAGAATCCTTTTTGGAGTGAAAAAACCCAGTCAGAACATGCCCTCCAGTTTTTTCGACCAGAAGCATTAGATGGACATACGGCACCAATTCCACCAGATGAAGACCTAGATGATTCTCCAAAACCCCTCCAGTCAAGCGGCCAGCAGGGGATGCCGGAGCAGAGTCAGGTCACTTCCTTTGAGACGCCTGGCAGTCCGCGCGCTGAGAAGCCTCAAGATGCGGATGAGCAGGAGATGGAAGCCGAGGACGGTGGGTGTGGAGACCGTGAGGCATCTGGTATGGGAATCACAGAAGAGAAAAAATTGGATGGGATGTGGAATAGGAGGTTGCAGGCTGGTGGTAGTCATGTGGATGAGTCTTTGGAAAAGACGGTGAAAGAAGAGAAGCATGGTAGGCAGTTGGAGGAAGAACTAGCGGGTGAGGTGTTGTGGCATTTTCAACAAGAGACAGTGCGTCTGCAGAAACAGAATGATGCACTGGTCATGGAACTTCAGCGTTTGAAAGATGAAAAAGTGTCCCAACAAGCACTGGCTGTTCCACCATCATGGTCTCATGAGAGGGCACCAACACCTCCCCCTAGACCTTCACCTGGTACGCATGGTACCCAACAATGGATGTCACCAGAATCATGTCTTCTCACTCCGAATGGCACACGTGTTCCTAGTGGACCACCACCGCCAAGCCCTCCAGAGCTTCCTTCATGGCCTCCGATGTTGGCCAACTATGAGGTTGTTGAACCGCCACGGAAGCTGAGAGGAGTGATGGGCGATCGTGTGTATCAAGTGGGCCATGGAACATGTTCACCTAGGACGGCTAGAAGTTTTTGGTTGGAACAAGAAGTAGCAGCTTTGAAAGAGCGGTTGGAGCATGAGTCGTTTAGATCAAAGCAATTTCAAAGTAGCTACTGGGCGAAACCATTTTTGACTGAAGAGGCAAAGGTCAAAGAGGTTGCAGAGTCTGTTGAATGCATGCGACGTCAAGCTGGGTTGGATGTACCTAGCATGAAGCATGGATCGCATGTGCATGGTGAACAACATCATCAAGATCGGGCTCGCATGGAGCAGGCAACTGGTCAGGCTGATGCCGCATTTGCAGCTGAGCATGGTGATCACCGCAGAGAAGCTCGGGCTGGCGTGGGCACTGCATTCGTTCATGGAGAACATTGTCAACAAGCTCGGGCTAGCACGGCATTTGGTCATGGTGGTCATCTTTGCGCTAGCACTGCATTTGTTCACGGTGGACATTTTCAAGAAGGTCGGGCTTGCATGGCATCTGAGCATGGTGAACCTCGTGGGGGCGGTCGGGCTAGGGCGTCTCTTGAGCACGGGGGACATCCACAAGACGATCGGGCTTGCATTGCTCCTGAGCAGAGCCTTGGTGAAGTATATCAACATGATCCGACTGGCACTCATGGCGGAGCTCGGCGGTGGGATCGGAACACGGTGGAGGATGGTGATCTGAAAAGCGTCCCAATCCAATTGCCGTCACTTCCATTACCTGAGGGACGTGATGCCAGTCTGGAGGCTGGAGATTGGCTGGTGCAGCTGGAACCACTGGTGGGAGACTTATCGAGGAATGCAGCGGGCTGGTGGAAACGCGTGATGCAAGCTACCACCACAACCTATGCAGAATGGCTTCATGCAGATCCTCTCTCCAGGTTGAAGGTTCTTCCTCCCAACAATGGACCTTTGTGCGCTGGATATGAACGACTTGACCAGCGCATGACCAGTCTGTTGCTTCAAGCTGTTCCCAAGTCCATCAAGTCATAGCAACAAGAGAATTGACGACGACGGCAATACTCTTCCGGGTGATGCGCACCTATCAACCAGGTGGTCTCATCGAGAAATCGAGGCTTCTGGAAGATCTCACCACGATCCCAACAACCAAGACGGCGCAGGAGGTGGTGGCATCTTTACGGCTGTGGAAGAGGAAGGCAAGTCGTGCCTCTGAGCTATGTGCGCAGTTGCCAGATCCACTCCTTTTGATCAGAACTTTGGATGGAATTGCAAAGCCAGTGGTGGATGGATCACATCAAGCGAGCTTCAGAATAGCATCGTTCAGGATGAACTATGGCCTGGACATCAGACCATCCATTACGAATGTCTGGCTTTTCTACGACCTTTTGCTGGCCGAAGCTGAGGTTGCAGTGCATTCTACAACAATGGCATCTCCTGGGGAGGCAAAGACAACCACAAAAGCTGTGAAAGTCTTGCAAAGTCCATCTGCATCCAAGCCAACCACTACTGCAGCGAATGCATGGCCCTGCAAGTTTTGGATGACAGATGGCGGTTGTCGACAAGCCCAACGATGTAGATGGCCTCACCCTTGGGATGGTGCAAGTGATAAAGGTGTACGTTGTTGGTCGTGCAGCTCAAATCAACATCTACAACCTGATTGCCCATACAAGACACAGGTGCGATCACCTGTGGGGGGAGATGGTGGAGGAAGCAAAGATGAGATTGGAGGCAGTGGTCAGAAAAGTGGAGAAAAAGGAAAAGGAAAAGGTAAAACGGGCAACAAAGGAAAAAGCAAACAAGAAGGCAGCCCTCAGAAAGCCACCAAAGAAACTTCCTCTACGACCGACGTGAAAAAGGAGGAGAACACAAACAAGACTGCAACTACAACAAAGGAGGATGAAGTCACCAGCAAGAGTGATGTGGCGACATCAAGTGGAATTGGGGCAGGAGGTGGAAAGAAGGCTGATAGCGGTGGAACTGGGGGTGGAACGAGTGAGCTGCTCCAGGAGGCCACAAAACTGCTGAAGTCTCTTCATCTACCAAGTGCCAAGATGATCACCCTGAAAGAAATTGGAGATCTACAAGCTAATCCCACAGACTTGATGTTGTTGGACAGTGGCGCAACCCACGCTTTGAGGAGGTCAAAGTCATGGAGTGAGTGGGAACAAGCTACACCAACAGTTGTGGCGTTGGCACAGGGGACTACATCAAGTCTGCGGATCAAGCCAGGCACTGACACTCTTTTGGCGACTCCTGAGGATTGCAGTTTTGGAAATGGCATTTTGCCTATGGGTGCACTGATGAAGATTGGCTATGAGGTCACGTGGATCGGGGGAGTCTGCAAAATGAAAGGTCCTGATGGCAATGATGTTGAGGTGAAGGTGATCAATGGATGTCCGATGATAGCACGGCATCTTGGGGCCTCCTTGATGGACAAGTTGGAGGACCACAACCGAATTACCACAGCAAGGGCCGCACTGGTGAGGGCGATTGTGCAGCAGCCTGGACTCCTCAAGGACTTGTCCTATGTTGACCCGGAGACATTGCTCACGATCATGCTGAAAAAGGAGTTCCCTGATCTGCCTGACACCATTTGCAGGAAGATTGTCCCGCGCATGGCAGAGATCAATGGCGAGCAGCTGCCATGGAATAGAAGAGCACGAAGAAGGATCCTCAAGGCTCGTCGTGTCATTCTCCATCTCTACAGTGGTCCTGATCAGAAGGTTTGGAAGCAACTTGAGGACCGGGACACGGTGGTGGTTTGTGTCGACAAAGTGCTTCACTCCAAGATGGACATGATGAACGACAACTTGATGCTGTTCCTCATGAAGATTGCCACGAGCGGATCCCTTCATGCTGTCATAGGTGGTCCACCATGTCGTACGGTGTCGGCCTGTCGATATGCAGGTGATGGTGGCCCAGCTCCAGTTCGGAGCGAGGAAGAGCCCTATGGACTATCAAGTCTGAGCTCACAGCAACGTGAATGGCTGGAGAATGATGTAGCGATGATGTTTCGTATGAAGTTGCTCTACATGACAGCTGAGCACTACAAGCCATCGTGGTGTCAACGGGTGCTGTTTGCCATGGAACAACCACAGGACCCCAAAGAGTACAGGTCGGCTGAAGATGTGGCTCAGCATCAATACATGAGTGTTTGGCGCACAGCTGAATGGAAACATTTTCAAGAACGATATGAGTTGATGACGACATCATTTGAACAAGGTGCTTTTGGTCACAAGAAACCTAAGCCAACTACTTTTGGACACAATATTGTTGGTTTGGACCATCTTCAAGGTGCAAAGTCGTCATCAGAAATTATGGGGCAAGCTGCATGGAAGGATTTGCCTCTGCGCCAACGCATGGAGGAATCAGCAACATGGTCAGAGTGGGCAGTAGGGCTGAAGGCGGCACTTGTTGAAGGTTTAAGGAGAAACCTCACACCTTTGGAGGCTGGGCGTCATCACCTCTGGGCACTGGGCTCTGCGGAGGAGGCACCTCGGGACTCAGATGGTGATGACCCAATGCCCCCTCCATGCCAGCCACAGCTCTGCCCCTTGTCAGAAGTTGCACTGGCAAAGTGGAAAGCCCACATCATGAACGACCATCAACCAATGAGGAGAGACTGCAAGGTGTGCGTTGAGGCAGCTGGCAAATCGAGACAGCATCGACGCATTCAACATCCAAGTGCGTATTGTTTGTCGATGGACCTGTCAGGCAAACTACGACGTGGAAGAGACCAATTTGGAAAGCATGCGGCATACATTCTTGTAGGCTGTTACACATATCCAACAACAACTGATGATGTTCCCCTTTGTGGTCCAGGACAACCACCAATCCCTGAGGACGCTCCGCTACCAGCACTGGACGAAATGGTGGAGGAGGATGGGGTTAGTGGGGATGTTGAAGATGGTGAGCTGCCACGTTTTGAGGCTGAAGAAGGAGATCATCAAGAGGAGGTGGATGATAAAAGTGTGGCACGTGCAAAAGCGTCCTATGACAGCTGGATGAAGTTGGTGGAGGAGTGCAAACGTGTGAAGGTAAAAACTTTGACCTTCACGGAAACCATCACTTCCAGGCACACAGGTGATCTACTTGAAGGCATCTCCAAGATTTATGCCCGCATCAGAAGCCTTGGCCTACCAGTATTGAGAATGCATGCTGATAGGGCTAGAGAATTTACATCAAAGGTGGTGCAAAACTGGTGTCATCAAAGAGACATCGTCCCTACATACACCTGTGGTAGCGATTGGAAAAGCAATGGACGTGCGGAGTGTGAGATTGGCATGGTGAAAAGACATGCCAAAGTTTTGATGCGTGCACATGCAGTTGCTGAAGAAGCATGGCCAATTTTGGTGCGACATGCAGCGGAACGTCGGCTGCGATGGCAACTTCGTCAGGTGGGATACCCAGTTCCAGATCTCCTACCATTTCACACAAAAGTGCTGGTGAAGCGCAAGTCTTGGAATGAGAGATACGCAGCATGGCGGTGGGAGAGGTCTCCGGCAAAAATCATGGGTCCTGATCCATGGTCATCTTTGACTTCAGGTGGCTACTGTGTTCAACTTGCAGATGGCAAATTTTTGGCCTCAACTGATGTGGTGGTAGAACACTCGGACCTGGGGGAGGATGACACTTTGGATCTGGTAGTGCAAGAACGTTTTCAGGGAGATCAACAACCTGCAGAAGCGCCACGCAGAAGACTGCGGCACAAACAAGGGGTCCCACAATTAGCCCGTTTGGAGTTGGGTTCCAACTCGGGGGAGAGCAGCATCATCACAGTTTCAGGAGAGCAAGAACAATTGGAAGCCAAAAGAACTTTTGCAGCTGTATCAAAACACGTCAAAGGTTCTATCGAATGCATCTTGGTTGACGACATGAACACAGATCATGCGGCTTGTGTCCCATCACTTGCAATGTTGGGTCAACAGAAATTCGACATCGAGCTCCAACTTTGCGCGCTGGATCTTGCAAAGCGAAAGGCAGAGGAGGAGGAGGAAAACTTCTTGGTCACAAAAACTATTTCGGCAGAACAGGTGCATAGGGAGTGGGATGATTGGAAACAAGCCATGATGAGTGAATATCAGTCCATAGTGAATGAGAAGAAAGCTGTACGGCAGGTATCCAGAGAAGAGGCACAGAAGCTAGCAAAAGAGCAAGGCGTGAAGTATGAAGAACTGCCGAGCAAGGTGGTGTTCACAAGAAAGACTGGTGGTAAGAGGAAAGTAAGAGCATGCATATGTGGGAACTATGAGGAGGAAGTTGCAACATCAACATATGCAGGTGGATGTGATGCTTCTCAGATTCGTTGCCTGATCTGTCATGCGTCATTGAAAAAGTGGACGGTGCATACCACCGACATCAAATGCGCTTTCTTGAATGCAGAAAGAAAAGATCGAAGTAAGGTGATCGCCATGTCTATTCCTCACATCTACGTGAAGCTCAATCTGGCATCGCCAAACGACACTTGGTTGGTGGATGCTGCGATGTACGGACTTGTTTCAAGTCCTAGGGACTGGGCTGATCATCGTGATCGAGTTGTCCCTACAATGAAGTGGCTGCGTGAGGAGGGTGACAAAAAATGGGCTGGTAGTTTTCACCGATCTAGCGATCAACATCTTTGGCATTTGCGTGAAAGGTGTTTGAGCACGGGGGAGGTTCACAACAAAGGGATCATGGCCATCTACGTTGATGACGTTTTGCTTGCAGCTGAGCCAGCTGTTGCCTCACATGCTCTACAGGCGATCTCTGCAGTTTGGGAATGTGCCGAGCCGGATGTTGCAACCACTCAGCAAGCAGTGTCGTTTTGTGGCTTTGAGATCCAAGAGAATGAGACGGAGAAGGGAGGAGGCTTTAGATTGCATCAACACAAGTATGAGGAGGAGCTGATCAAAAAGTGGGAGATCAAGGAGATGAGCCATCAACTTGATTTCAAACTCCCAACACCAGAGGAAGAAGCTGGTTTTCAGAGAAGTGAAGATTTGGAGTTGGTCAAGCGCGCGCAAGCGTGCACGGAGGCGTTGCTATGGCTCTCAACAAGAACGCGTCCGGAACTGTCAGTTGGAGTGGCTGCGATGTCAAGGTTGTGCATGAAGGCTCCTTCACTGGCCATTTCCATCGGTCTCAAGATCATGAGCTATTTGAAGCGTCCTACGTTGGGTATGGTGTATCAAGATCATCCAGGTCCTTCCCATGGGGCAGGAAATCAATTGAGCTTGCCAAGATGCGAGCGCACGGTTGAAGCTTTCTCCGACATCTCCTATGCGTCGACCAAGGGCTTTAAGTCACTCCAAGGCCAGGTTTACTACTATGCTGGGGCTCCAATCATGTGGAACACAAATCGGCAGCCTTTTCCAACACAATCTACTGCTGAGAGTGAGCTCATTAGCTTGTGTGAAGCTCTGGTTGGGGGACGTGCTACGTCTGCATTGGTGGCGGCAGTTCGAGATGAGGATGAAAAGAAGTTGGTGAGGCGGTTGTGGGGCGACAATGCAGCAGCAATCTCACTGGCGACTGGTGATGGGCAAGGCAGTTGGCGAACACGTCATCTTAGAATCAGAGCGGCGATTCTAAGGGCAGCTCTACATCAAGATGAATGGCATTTGTGTCACCTTGTGGGTCGGGAGCTGGTCGCTGACTCTTTCACAAAGGTCGTCATTGGTTCTGCGTTTGAAAGAGCCCTACAAGATCTTGGTGTTTTGGCTGAAGTTCAAACAGCCAAAGGAAGCGGAGGTCTGGGTGAAGACAAAGATCACGCCAGAGTGGCGATGCTGGTGGGGGCGACACTGCTGTCAGGCGCTGCGGCGGCTGAAGGAGAAGAACAAGAAGGTGATGACTTGTCCTGGCTTTGGACAACTGGCATAATCCTGATGTGCGTGGGAGCAGTCTATGTGACGAACAAAGCAGTTCGAAGTAGCATTTGGCTCTACAAGAGACTGTTGGGGACATCGGGCAGCTGTGATGTCAACCGAGTCAAAGGACATGGAGAACCACCTCATGTCAGAATGTTACGGCACAGCAGTAGCAGCGAAGAAGAAAACCACCAACGCATCAAGATCAACCAGGAGAGGGCAAACTATGTGCCTCGAGCTGAGATGGAAGAGATCCATGCGATGATGGCACAAAGTCTTGCAGTCAGAGACGATCCATACAACAAAATGCATGGGCGAAGCGTTGAACACTGGCAAAATGATGATGATGAACGAGATCAGAGGCCTGTTTGGCTTCATACCAGTGATCGACTTCCTCGCCGCAGAAAAAAGAAAGGTAAGGGTAGAAAAGAAGAACATGATTCAGAAGATGAAGAAGCAGTGTTGGCACGAGCATGGAGGACAGCTTGCAGAACGACACGAAATCTGTATGAAGCATCCTCGGCATTCAATCGGGGCCCAGATGTGGACCATTGTGGTGGAGCAAAGGGTGCTTCATCGAAAGGTTTGTCATCACAGTCGGGCTCTGGAAATATCGCAGCGCCTGCGTCTTCATCATCACAACGTATGCCAACAAGCTCGGGCTCTAGCACTGGTGCTGCAAGACCATCTACAGGTTTGAATATGACATCACGGTCGGGCTCTGGCAGCGCAAGTGGTGATGCATCAACGTCGCTGAATATAACATCACAGTCGGGCAGGCTTGGTGCTGCTGCGGTGGATGATCCTTCATCTCAGCGAATGACATCACAGTCGGGCAGGCATGGCGCTGCTGTGGTGGATGATCCTTCATCTCAGCGAATGACATCACAGTCGGGCAGGCATGGCGCTGCTGTGGTGGGCGACTTTTCATCTCAGCGTATGACATCAAGTTCGGGCAGCGCTGGTGAGCACGCTGCGGCTGAGAGGGGCAGCAATGTTTCACAATCCAATTCTTGGAACGACTTCCAAAGGGAGTTTGCAGGTAGGCGTTGGGGCTCCGATAAGATGAGAGCGGAGTACTGGCGCTACAAATCAACTGGCAAAAAGCCAGTGCAGAGAGGCACCAAAAATCAAATGCCTTGGGCCTGTAGATTTTCTCCCCGAGAAAAGGGGGAGTGAGGAAAGCCAGATCACATGGCTATGAACAAGTGTAGTATCTGTCCATTATCGACTGAATCTTGCAGGCATTTTGATCACAGAACAAAAGGGTGCCCTCGTGTTTTCCGAGACTATAATTTACCCAGAAATATCTCTTCATGATATCCCCCCAAAAAAAGCATCGAAGTACATAAAGATGATATGTTGTGATTACCAAAAAGAGAAGTGGCTGCTACTGTAAACCCTGGTTGGTTGATTTTAGGGGATGATCCTACCTGAAAAAAACAGGGGATGAAAAAATAAACCAATAGCCCATACAGTTAAGGCCCGAAATACCAGTTATAAGTACTAAGAAAACCCCATCTATAGAATGTATAATCCCATAGAAATAACCAGTTATAACTAATGAATTGCCATAACTGTAGGATCCAAGGTGCTGCTATATATGGTGTGCCATGGATCCCATCAACAAAAAACCCAGTCATGTTAGCATTAATTTACCAGCACCATGGATCCTATTGATTATTGGGTAGTGGAATTCCTATTCACCAACGGAATACGCTACCTGGCAGCTGGACTTTCTGCAGCAGTTGCCTCCGTCACCGGATTTTCCTTCTTTTTGGTGCTTCGGAAAGGGGCAGAACCCAAGGTGGACCTTGGAAATCGCGAGAGTCTGCTCATCGAGAGGGGCCGACTGTTCATTCTCAAAGCACAAATGACATCTCAACCACATGGCGAACCACTTTGCGTCTCTTTGTATCAGCTGCTTGCACATTACCAGCTTTTAAGGGGTGCATGGGAACTGTCTGCTTTAAGAAACATTGGTCATCAGGGGAAGTCGGACTTCCTGTCCACTATACCTATGATTTCTGTAAATAAGCTACATGGTTTAGCCATTTCCTGCGACGATTGGCCAAAGCATTGAAATTGACAATCGAGCCATTTCGACGAAGACCAGCTGGAGCTGTCCTGCCTATTATTTGGACTATCGATGCTACAGACTGCGCATTTCTCCTAAAACGGGAAGGCTACAAGGCCCATTGGCCGTCTCCGTTGTCGTTTCAGCTGAGACTTCTGTGCCTAATGGAAAACGGGAAATGGAATGACAGAGGGATTTTGAAGACTGCTCAATGACCATAAATTCAACAGTTGACTCGCCGAACTAAACCAACTTCGCCTATCTTAATATGGAGCACCACATACCGTAGCTTCTCAGGTACATTAGATGATCAAAGCCAAATTTTTTCCGCGGGGCCCCACAAAAAAAATAATAATAATCAACAAATACCCCCATGATTAATCCCAATCGCATCCTCATGATATTCCCATAGATCATTGCATGCTTAGTGATATATATATATATATATCTACATATATACATATATATATAATATGTATAATATATTTATAATATATATATGATATATATATAGGCATTGTTCTAATGAATCCGCTAAAAACAGGTAAAACCATCCAAGTACAGTCTTTCATAAACCCAACACGCTTGACTGTTTGAACCTTGTAGCAACTGAGCCGGGTCAGCTTTACACGTCTGCGTACGGAGAGCTATGACATAACGCAATACTTACCATAGGTGTGGGTCCATTGTTTGTCAGTATCAAACGTATATCCTCATCATGTGCTCATGGTACAATGTGCCCCCCCAGTTATGAATTACCATAAGCCATAGTTGTTGGAGTTATGTTCACCAACTTAGCTATCGTACACGGGGGCCCCACTTTTTATATATATATATATATATAATCATATATAAATAGTATAATCTATATATATAAATATATATGTTTATATCATCATTTTACCACCACAATTTATGTACATGTATATATATATATATACATATATTATGTTTATATTTAGTCATACATATGTTCTACATATCCTTTTTTCTCAGCGAACTGCAGGCACCTTCAAGTTGTGGAGTTTGTCCAACTTCAGCACCGAGTACCTCTCCTCTGAGCGCCACGACGGTTCTGTGCCCAAAATGAAGAACGCCAAGGCGCGGATGCGAGAAGCGTGGTGAATTCTTGGGGATGTACGTTGTTTTTCGTGTACTGGAAAAATAGATTCTAAATTCTGTGCATATATACTATGTAAGAATATATCTATATATATATATATATATATGGCTAGGGGATGATTTCGGACCTCCCCTTTTCAACATTTTTATATAACCATAACTTCAAGAATACAATGCACAAAGCAATATAGAGGACAAAAAGTAAAATAAGTTATAATGCATACCTTTATATTAGCAAATAAAATGCAATGCACAACTTTATGTCTGCAAAGAAAATGCAACGCACATGTCTGCAAAGAAAACGCCATGCACAAAACAAACAGTTTGCAAACTCACCCTCTAGTTTGCAAACTCATCTTCTGGTATTTTCTGAGAGAGTGAAGTAGAGTAGATACTGTAAAGCCATGAGTCTTCTAGCATGCAGATTGAAGCAGTCAGGACACAGTTTTGACCTTGGTGCGGCGCAAACATTGCTTAGTGTTAAAGCATCCAACATATTTTGTCTCATGTCTGCATTCATGCAACTGATTGCAATTGTTTCTGCATTGATACTCTGTTGCATACACGCTTAACGGAAATTATCTCAGTAGTTCTCTCTGCTGCATTCTTCTATAAATTTGCTATAGGTTTCGCCAGAGCTTGCGTGTGTATGTCCTGCCCTATGGTCAGCAATGGCGGCCTACAAGAGCATGGAAGACTTCCAGAAGAAGTTTTGCTTGACCCGCATCCAGTCGAGAACAGCATTTCGTACATCATGTCAAGTGGGCTTCTTTGGAAAGAACTGATCCCTACCCCAACCACACATCCTTGAAGGGGATTATGTTCGCCATGCAGGCAGATCTCTTGCCTCAAGATTACACGTGAAGTGTGTGCTGGCTCTTTTCGTCTTAGACTTCGACTTGGGCAAGATCGACAGTCATGGGATTGGGTCTCAAGGAAGAAAAGTTGTGACCAGTGTACCAACACATCACGATCTTTGACATCAGGAACAATCCTTCAAGGTGTTAAGGCAAAACATTTCTTGACCTTCTTTGACTGCATGTGTATGTGGAGCTTCGATTACCCTTCCTGGATTATTATTCGGGAAGCAGGTATTAGTATTTGGCACCAACAGCTGAACCAATGGGAAGAAGTTTTTCATCAAGCAGTCAAAGCAGATCTTTGGCATCATGCTACTTCCTATAGTATCACTTCCACATCTTTGAAGTCAGCAAACCAAGTTCGGAAGCTTCCACCGAAGAAGGTCTTGAGCAAGAAGCCAGCAAGACAAGTTCGGAAGACTGCGATGAAGAAGCAGCATGCCATCAAAACGCTTTCCTCCAAAGTCCACGCACCATGCAAACGACCTGCTACATGCAGCAAGTTCAATCCTCGGTCACAAAAGTTCCTGATGCTATGTCCTTCTACAAGAAGTACAAGTATGTTGTCGAAGTTGATGAGTCTCACTTGAACAAGTTGCGGAGTGGTGCCCTTAGCAAAAGTTCCCATGCAGGACCTGATCAAGTCTGGGTCTGGGGCGCTACTGTACCCCGCAGGCCAGATCGTTTCCTCTTTCGTGTTTTGGAGCACCCGCAGGATGCAATGGATGGCAAACCTCGGGGCCAAGCTGAGATTCTTGATTGTCTTCGCCTTCTCAATTTGCAACCCAAAACTATCATAGTCACTGATGGCTGGAAAGCGACCATAGCGACTGTGCAACAATTGAAGCAAGAGAAAGGCTGGGGCGACGCAGATCTTTGGCATGAGATTGTCAACCATAGCGCCGGTGAAATTACCAACGCCCATGGATTTACAACAAATCATATTGAGAATCGTTGGTCGCTTGTAAAAAGATGGATTCGTAAGCGTGAGGGCGGTCGGCTCCCTTCACATAATGACCGACAAAAATGGAGACGTCTTTTGAATGAATACCATTGGCGTAGAATCCATGCCAGGAATGCACATGGCAGAAATGTGTCTGTAGTGCCGTTGGCCACCACAATTCAGGCAATGCAGCGCTTACAGTAGAACTAGCCCGACAGCCACGCAAGCTTCGAAAAACAAAAAACTTATACATGTTAGTTTGCTTCGTCTGCTTTTCATGTACTCATGTCTGCTTCACACACAATGTAATCTCAAACCATACATGTTGAGCCATGTCTGCGTGTCAAGATTGGTTGTTCTTGTGATAGCTTTGTATGGCTGCATTCTGAATGCATATTGCAGGCATTATCCCATTGACAGTACCTGCATCATCTTTTAGGTCTCGGTAGTAGTGCTAGCCCATGCCGAAGTCTCCGCGCATGCAGCTTGCCGTTGAAGCCTATGTCAATGAGCGGCAGCACATCACGTCGGAACTTGTGGGCAACATGCCTGGAAGCAAACCAGCAGAACCAGCATCTTCTCAGCCTCCTGATGTTGCTGAAATCCTTGAGAACATTCGTCGTGGAGTTGTTGCTGTGCATGCTGACAGGGCAGAGGTCACCAAGAAGCAACTTCAAGTTCAGATGAACACCATCAGGCGCAATGCTGTGAACCATGGTACACTTGCGCAAAATGTTGCTTGGTCCACCGACTGCGATGCTGCATTGATGGCTTGGCTGCAAAGCAAAAAAGATGGGCGTGCGCGTGCGTCATCCTCATCCCAAGGTGTGGTTCCAATGCTTGCCTTGCCTCCACCAGAGATGCCCACGGTTCCAATGCTTGCCCTGCCTCCACCAGAGATGCCTATTGATGATGATCGCTCGGTGCCTCCACCAGAGATGCCCATTGATGATGATCGCTCTGTGCCTCCAGATGAAGGTTCCAAAGATCAAGGCTGTGATGATGGCTCTAGCTCAAGTTCTTCATCTTCATCCTCATCCATGTCTGTGAGTTCATCCGGGGCCAGAGCACCACTGACAAAGGATGAGCGAACCCTTCTTGAAGAACTGATCGAAGCTGTGAAAGTCCATCAAGAGATTGAGGTAGAGAATGATAGACTTCACCAAGAAATTCGTCAGTTGAAGGCCGAACTTGCTCTGTACAAAATGTCGGCATGAAGGCATGAAGCGCACAGGCTGTCTTGGAAAAAAGCTAAGAATCACTGCCGGCATGGTGGGCCGAAACCATCGCGGAACCGGAACCATATATATATATATATGAACATCCAAAAAAATGTATGAATATATATATATATATATGTAAATATTTAAGAACATATCAGAATGCATAAGAATATTTACGGATATATATAAAAGTAATTATAGAAGAGTATACAAGAGTATATGCAATATGGTTTTAGAGTATATTGAACTTATGTATAGAGCGTGTAAACAATATTTGTGCATGTTTGGATGAATGCTTGGAGTAGACGTACACATTGGAAAGGCATACTTGGGATAGAAGTAAACCTTTATACTCCGTGAATTGGTGGTTTGGAACATTTTTTATTTCCATGATTCCATAATATATGGGATAATCCTTCCCATTGACTTTTATATTTTTCAAGATGGTTAAAACCACCAAGCAGATATATTATATATATTCATCCTTTGTGGAAAGTTGAGGTCCCTTCAGATATCTCCTGATACTTGGACCGCAAAGACCATGGTTTTCCTGACATTTGTTTTCGCCCTTTGAGTGATAAAAATCTGGCTCTGACTTTGGGTTTTCTAGGGTACCCCAAACCCAATCTTTGAAAATCAAAACTTTCCCGGTTGACAGCATCATGCTTCCCTCTTCTTCAATGGCTAGTTTTGTTTTTACCGGCCATAAATGGGGCCCCATCGCTTTCGGAATTGTATGTTTCTGTTTTTTTGGCAAATTTTTCTGGTTTAAACTAATGAATTGAAACATGTTTTGTGCTGATTTTATCACCATTTTGATTGGTTAAACAGTTAAACCTTAAGGTTCATCCATTTTTACAGTTAAGGCCCTTTACCAGTTATTTCTATGATTTTAAATGGCTATTTCTGTAGGACAATTGTTCCATGAATGGGGTTATAATTGACTTGTAATTGGTATTTCGGGCCATAGAAAGTGGGGCCCCATAGATAGCTAAGTTGGTTTATAACTCCAATAACTATGGTTTATGGTACTTATAACTATAGTTATTGGGGCTTATAAACCAACTTATAGCTAGGGGGCCCTACATTGTAACTGTATTGAAAAAGTCCCCCTTGAAGATCCACGGACTACGTCCGGCTCTTCCGTCGCGTAGGTGGACTGGGAGGTTTTCGTCCACTACTCCACTGGACGCAGCTTTTCCAAAGGCACGCGGTGATGAGTGGAGCAAAGTTAAAGATGCAAAAGTCCAGGTGAGCAGTCTTCAAATTCATTTTTTGGTTGATTATTTTGGGGGTTATGCAAATACATGATGAGGCTCCACAGTTATACGTTGGTTTATAATCCCCAGTAACTCAATTAATATTCCCCATACAATAGTGAGCCAATTTGAAGTCAACTTGGCTATCTAGCGGGCCTCACCGTGTAGATAGTCAAGTTGGTTTATAACTCATACTTGACTGTTGGGTTTATTTTAATCGTACTTAGAGTGGTTTATAAACCAGCAAACATAGCTGTGGGGGAGCCACCTGGTTGTGGTACATCCAGTGAGGGTCCCCTGATTTTTGTTCAGTGTCAATCAGTACTAGCTGCATCACCTAAATGTATTCGCTGGAGGTTTAGCTGTACTTACAACATGAGGTCCCCCAGGTATATGTTGGCATATAAACCTGATTAATACTATGATTACAATGTATCTACAATAGACCATAGAATTGACGTAGCTTTAAACAAACTTGGTTATCTAACGGGCCCCACCACCTCGTACGATCAAATCTATCAATCCGCCAAAGCAGTTGTCTGAGATTCGTAGATTTACACACAAGCCTGAATTACACATTCACCAGTAGTACAGGCATTGTGTATATATATATATGTGATAATGTTCCTTCATGTCGACAGACACATGCATCTCTTCAATTGTTTCTTCATGGAGCCCTCTCTATATACATATTCAATACATATGCATTACATATGCATGTATTTGCATATACATGTGTACATATATGTATACATATGTATAAGTACTAACATATATGGCTTCACATATATATATATTTATATATATATACGTTGGCTTCTCTCTATATCTATGTTCATTTGATATGTGTAAGGGAAAATCCTTGGCAAAGTATGCGGGTTTCCTATACTTTCTTTTGGGGTGTTCCTATAAATTGTCCTTAACCCCCTTCTGGATGGTATGTTTTGACTTGTACTTCGATAGGGGTCAGATTTAACGTATCATACACTCATACATCTATTGTGTCCACTACGCTTTATATAGACTTTTGCATACCTATAGTGAAAAACTATCCTTACTAGATTAATATACGTACATACATATATATATAATATACCCTATTCAGTGTTAGTATCTTAATAAACGAAACGAACTATACATATAAACATGATTATCTATATCTACATGGCGATTGTGGGGTACGGATGGGTACGGTATGTTTCATTTTTATACACACACACATGTATGCCTATATATATATATACATACATATATAGATATAGATATTGCAACTCCCAAACAGATAGAAACGTAAATTCTTATTCAAATAGTGATAGGTTGTATTCTCCACCTTTTGGGGTTTTCCTTACATATTGCTAGTAGCTTCCATGATTTTATACATATATATATATATGTATTCATTATTTTGTGCGTTGTTCTTTTTTTCTTGACATTACTTGTACTATTGTTCATACGGCAATGGCAATGGTTATCGTGCCCCTTATCGAAATGCGTCTCGATGCGTCGTTTATTAAGCCACGGCCTTCATGATGGTGATTGCCCAGCCATTTTTCAGGACATCAAATCCGTTTGTCTGAGTAAATCCCATGAAGAAAAAAACAGCTGGTTGGTGCTTTCAAACATGGCTTTTATGACTTCCATTTCGTATACCCTCTGGTTATGACATTCACAGTTTGCCATGGTATAGATGGCCCTAATCGAAATAGATGGTTTACCTGGGTTTACCTATTAAAACTGGTGATTTTCCATTTCATATATGGGGATGAATACTTGGAGTAGACGTATACATTGGGAAGGCATACTTGGGATAGAAGTAATATATATATACTGGTTGGTAGTTTGGAACATTTTTTTAATTTTCCATTTCATATATGGGATGTCATCCTTCCCATTGACTTTCATATTTTTCAAGATGGTTAAAACATGTTAAAACCACCAACCAGACAGTTATGGCATGTTATGGCAATGGCTATTAGTGAACTAACTGGTTAGACATTCTTTTTTGATGGGGTTATATATAAGTACTTATAACTGGTATGACTCGGGCCTCAACTGTACCACCCAGACCCAAAGCGCGAGATGAACGCCTTCAACTCGCAGAACTGTTTTATTTTTTTATTTACTGGACAACCCGATGAATTTGATGGTCAAAAAACTAGTGTCTTCTAGATGTTCAAGTAAAACAAGGTATCGAAATACGATTGTTGCTCTTGTTTTTCATGTTTTATCCCCATGTTCATTGATTAAGCCCTACAAGTGGGGTCCCCTAGATAGCTAAGTTGCTTGATAACTCGAATCTATTGTTTATGGTGCTTATAACTATAGTTACTAGGGTTCATTCATTTTTTTCGAACAATCACCAAAGGAACATCCACCGAATTCATCGATTTGCAGATGAATCCAGTGATCAATCCCTATAAATCTTCATTAAATCCATTAATTATTGTCTACAGTTATGGCCATGGCTATTCTGGTCATTTTTATGGGGTTATACATGCTGAATCTATAAATGGGATTTTGTTAGTACTTATAAGTGGTATAACTCGGGCCTTAACTGTCGTAAAACCCTGACAAAAATCCCATTACATGCATGAATTGTCCATGAAATCCCTTATTTTTCCTTTAAATCCAATCAAAGCCTGTAATTGTCCATTAAATCAAATCCCCATAAAATCCTTCTAAGATCTGTGTGAGATCTTATCACATCCCTATCAAATCACCCAAAACGCAAAACGATCCTTACAAAATCCTTCAATTTCATGAATTGTTCATGAAATCACAAAAGAAAACCTTATCAAATCCCAATGAACTATCAGTTATGGCCCAAAATACCAGTTATAAGTCAGTGAAATCACATCATGTATATCCATTTATGGAATTCATAGCCATTTATAGCTTATAACCATAAAAAAACCTGGTATTTCAGGCCATCACTGTAGGCCCTCACGTCTCCTTCCAGGCCTCTTGTTGGTGGACAAGTCCCTGGGTGAACGACGACAAGTCTTGGAGCTGACCTCGGAGACCTGCAGGACCGTGGTACTGCTGCGGTTGCTGCGTGTGTTGCCAGAAATCTAGGTCAATCTTACATGGATACCTACTAATCCTTTAGTCTTTTGGTATTAATGGGAATATCTACTAAGCAGCAAAGAATTTGTCATTTTTTGCAGGGTATCTGGCTGATTGGCAATGTTATGGCCATGAAAACAGTTATGAACTGAAATACCTCCTATACCTGAGGTTACAACTAAGGAAAACTATGGGAATGGGGATGATTTAAGATGATTGTAGATGGTTTAAGATGATTTCAGATGATTGCCTATGATTTAAAAAAAATGTAAGAGGAGTATTGAACAAGTATATTGAGGGGATTATTGAATAAGTATCCTAATATCTATGCATTAGGGGTTTTGAAGAATATGAATGACATGGAATATGAATGGACACAAACATATAGGAATTAATATATGTTCGTTGTTGCGAATATCGGGATTTGATGAGATACTAATGGAATCTGCATGGAATATTAATGGAATTGTCATAAGATTAATGGGGAATTTAGGGGCTCATGGCAATTAGTGTTTTTCTTCTAAGAAAACGGATTTGTATATTGAAATATGAATGGTATATATATATATACATATATTCATTGTGTCACATGATGGTACTATAAATATGCATGTATGTCTATAAATATACAGTAGAGCAAATGTCAGTATCCATATATATATATATGGATGAATGACAATTAATACACACTTGACACATCTCGTTGCGATGGTGTGTTGTCCCTTATAGGAGTCCTTAGGTTTCCCCGCTCAATTTGGGTGTTTCATCACCCAAATTGACGTGAAAGGACAATGCATAATCCGTACAACGTTATGTTTACATACAAAATGACCAGTGCCCTAGTAGTAGGGATTGCCCTAGTATATACTATCATTACAATGATGCTAATATACTATCATTTCAAGTATCAAAAATGCTATCACGTTGGGGCTCCCTAGCAAATTTCCCCGGAAAAATCAGATGCTGTTTATTCACTAAACATATCCCTGTTGATTGGGCAGTAGAGATGGCAATCTTTTCTACCTGGTTGATTGGGGATTATGATGCCCCATAGTAGGGGTAGCAATAAACCAACCAGTGGGGCTTTCATGGAATGAGAAAATATACCCTAGGGGGGGTTAGCTGGACATTTCCCTATTAAGATCGATCACTTGTCCATATAAAAAAGACTTCAACACATCAATTTCGTTCGGGGAATTCCCAACGAATCATGTTTGATTATCCTATTAAGCTCCATTGAATGCCATCATATTTTATAATATAGTATATTTATATATATATTCAATAAATCACCTTTTTATTTAATATGTATATATATAATATGATACTATATTTATAAATATACATATATAGTATTATATATACATACATCCAATTCAAATCACCTGAAATCTCTACTTGTTGTTCTCTTAAACCTCCATGTTTCATGGCAATCGGAGGTGGCGAAGCAAGATGGGCGAGCACGGTGAATGGACTCCCTTAGAAAAGCCCATGCCAGTCTTTATGGCAGACGGTGTCGACCCTGGGACCTGGGGGACCTGATGGACCTGGCTGGGCTGTTGATGTGTGGAAAACTGAGGGCTAGACATGGCTAGACATGGCTAGACTGAACACAGTTAAGGCCCGAGTTATACCAGTTATAAGTTCTAAGAAAACCCCATCAAATAGAATGTATAAGCCCATTGAAATAACCAGTTATGACTAATAAATGGTCATAACTGTAGGATATGGTGCCCCCGTTCGATAGCCATGTTGGTGAACATAACTTATCTATACTTATCTTAATTCAAGAGCTATGTGGTTTGGGTTTCGGTAGAGTACAGGCGGACATGATCATATACATATATCCATGTAGACATTTGTGTACACATTTGCAGCTGCATATGTATTACATATGCATTACATGTATGTATTACATATAATGTATTCAAGATTCAAGATCTCGTCGTTTTACGTAAACAAGGTCTTACGGACATATAATATGTCCGTGAGCTTTTATTTTCACAAGATCAGATGTTACGGACATTTGCGCATATGTGAAAACAATTGTGGGGGCATATGTGACACATATTGTCCATATTTGTTGTAAATAAATGCCGGAGCTATATGCCGTATATACCCCTGGGCCCCCTGCAGAGTATAGCTCTTGAAGGATATGGTAGAAAGAACTGAGTGGACTTAGGATTCTTATAGCGCAAGAACTTGATCAAGCTACTGGTATTTGTGTTTGTGTTTTTTTACCGCCCAAGAAAATCCAATACAACACGGGGATCAAGATGTGTTAGAGCAAACATATTGGTTTGGCAGTCCGGTTGATCATCATGAATCATAAAGAATATGTTGTTTAGAGGTCAATATAGGTCAATAATAGTTTGACTCATATTAAGGGTAGTCCGGAAGTACCCAAAATTATATTGGTCATACTGTGATGGTTGTTGAGTCCAAAAACAAAGATGGGTTGCAAAGCATCGTGGTCCACGACCAAATCTCTTGGGGATTGAAGTTGAAATTTGAAGAGGGTCAAGCCCGTTGAAAAAATACCTTGGTCCATGAGATATTGCAGTTGTGGCCATCAACAATCACTAACAGTTATAAATGAACTGAAATATCTCCTATGACTAAGGTTGTACATCATTATAATCTTATTTATATCCATGTTTAAATGTTAGTTGGGCCATAACTGTGGATAGCATTTGCCAGCATGGTGATATATGATTGCCTACTGCGATTATTGGATAAGCTCACGTCACGTCACGAGGAGCTTGGGATTAGCATATCCCCCAAAGGCCTGACCTTTTTAGGGTGGTGAATTATTACAACTATTAGTTTTTCAAAATGTTATTTCATATAGATGTCACAGCCAGGAAAACAGTGTTCTTATATATATATAGATGTTAAATATACCCTCTGATTTTTTAACATAGCCATGGAAAATCACTATGTTTAATAGGTAAATCATCATGTTTATCATCTATAAATTGGACATCTATTCCCTAGCTACGTTAAATAACCAAAGGATATATATATTATAAGTGTCTTATAATATATCTTATGGATCCAAACACTATCTGAGAAGGTACGGCTAACCCTCCAAATTATAGTAAATTATACCCCAGTCCCACTTCCTTTCAGAAGGTACGACTAAAATACATAGGGATAGATGTTGATGTAAAACTATTAATCCCATCACCCGTTCAGATGGAAAACACCCCATTTGGAATGTGGAAATTCCCAACGCGAAACCTGGTTTCGTTTAGGGGCTGTTTAATATGAACGGGGGAAGGGATGAGTGGGAAAATGTTGAATAACAATAACCAGATTTGATTTTTGGATAAATTAGAGCAAAGAATTAGATCAACAATAAAGTGATCCGCAACAACATAGACATGGAAAACCCACTATGTGTGGATCATTGTTCAACCGAAATCCATGGAATTTAAAAATGTGTTTGTTGTTTTTACTGCAGGGAAGCATAATTTCTCCGTACGATACCCATACTCTCAGATGATGCAGAGTCAAGTCGTTGACCTGACCCGCATGCGTTGGCAACATCCATTATCAAGTTCGATCTCGTATTTTTCTAAGGCAACACCTGGGGGTTGTGATTGTTACCTCTCAGTATCGACCATTGCATTGGTCTTAAGGTCCTACCATCTGTATATCATGCACTTATGGCCCTTTACCAATTATAATTTTAAAAAAACGCATCTTGGATCTGGATTTGCGGCTCCGCTTGCGGAGCTCTTCTGGCGATGAATTGGGCCTACCTCTGAGTTTGACACCGGACATGTATCTCTCTATCTATCTTTCTATCTATCTATCTATCTATCTGAATCTATCCATCTATCTATCTATCTATCTATCGACCTATCTATCTATCTATCTATCTATCTGAATCTATCTATCTGAATCTATCTATCTGAATCTATCTATCTGAATCTATCTATCTGAATCTATCTATCTGAATCTATCTATCTGAATCTATCTATCTGAATCTATCTATCTATCTATCTATCTGAATCTATCTATCTATCTATCTATCTGAATCTATCTATCTATCTATCTATCTGAATCTATCTATCTATCTATCTATCTGTCTATCTATCTATCTATCTTCTATCTATCTATCGATCTATCTATCGATCTATCTATCTATCTATAGATTTGGCGGAGCCACAAGATGGTTGACAGCTCCTTCGCTACAAGGCTGTCATGCGGAGGCCGTGGTCGGCTCCAACATCATCTCAGGTCGGAGCGCACACGATGGCCAGTAAATTGAAAGATGCAATTCCTGATGAGCCAGACTTGAAGGGGCAACCTGCGACTGAGCGAAGGCGACTGGGAAAAGACTAAACTTGCAAGTCCAGGGTCTGCCTGCAGGTTACCAATGATGATTGACCCTGATTTCTTCCAAGTTCAAGATGTTTCCGCATTTTTTGCCTAACGGGTTGCAAATCGTCAGCCTTATGTGCCTATAGCAAAAATTGGCAGGTGTATCTCATATAGTGAATTCCTTCCGTTCAGACCCTCAGGAGAGAGCCAACTGTTCTTGGCAGTGAAAACAATTTTTGCACCCCATCGCCTTTAGGATTACGCTTCATACTGTCCACTGTTGAACAGCTCATTTTTCTACCTTAACGTGCCCACAGCGCACAACCCTGATATATACATATATATATATATATATATATATTTATTTATATACATAGTTGCATATGTTCATTTATATGTTTGGTACATTGTCACTATAGTAGCCCGAAAGAGAGACGAACGTGATTCATCATTAACTAATTTCGATGGATGTATTTCAAATTTAAATACCACGTGTTTTGTGCAACAACCTAAAATCATGTCTCCAAAAAATAGATCCAAGAAACCAAAAAGTACATCACCAAAAGTAGATCGGTGTCCCCGGTAGTGAAATCATGAGACAACCACAATTTTCGTTGTTAAAACGGATTTGTTTTCGATGTTTTGTTTTCTCAGGATTTTGTGACCGGTTTCAATCTGAGTTCCACTGGGAGGAAGTGACCTGGCAGCGGTGGTAACCGTTTGTACAAGGTGGGGCCCAAAAAACATTGGGAGAATTGGGATTTACGAATCAATCATGGTGATTGTAAATTGATGTAACAATTTAACAATATTTGGTGATTAACAATTGATTTATCTAGTAACTAAATTGGCAGTTCCGCAGTTCCAATGACTAGGATGTATGGCAATAACTAGGATGTATGTATTCATGGAGTTTTCCTTGTATGTTTAAAAACAACCGTCACTACCGGCATCCTAGGTCAATAAGTTGAAATACGGGGATATCTAGCCAACCATCGTCGAGAAGTCACAATGTACGGATGGACACATGCACGATTGGATGCGAGAAAGTGTTTCGAGTAGATTGGGGGGGGTACACATGTACATTGAATTAAATATTAAGGGCTGCCGCCCCTGCCGCCGACCCCGGAATCAACGACCAGGAACGCCGTTTTTTTTCTGTAGCATTTGTTTTAAATGGTTTTACCACAGTCGTATCTTGTTTGTATCGATATTTGAGTTTTCTTTCAATCCGCACATGAAATAAAGAAATTCATCTGAAGGGCTTTGCAGAGATTGGGGGTAGCTCACCAACTAATTCCTGTTGGTCAACATCTCAACTCAATCTTTACTGCTTAGATTCTTAAATCTTTGATCCCATTGCTATATATATATATATATATATGTATATCATTATATATATATATACACACATATTTCAGGAACGGCCGAAGAGTGAGGATATGTTTTTGCTACTGGCGTTGTTGACGCCAAATGTTCTGCTGCGGCCATTAATTCTCATGTGCTTGGCGACCATCTCTTAGTTGCAAGATAGCTGCGGTGCAAGAGCTTCAGAGTTTGCACAGCCGCGAGATTTTGTGAACTCAACATGGGGATATTTGGGAAGCAAACAAATGAGGATATTTGGAGATATGTTGTAGGGTATATCGGTATATCAATTAGAACAATGGGGATATAACTGACCTACTGCTGCTGCTGCTGCTGCTGCTGCTGCTGCTGGTGGCTAGCTGCGACGCCCAAAAGCGAACCACTCCCAGCAGCAAATCCCGATGGCAGTGAAGGACGGAAAAGCTTCGAAATTGCACTGCAAAAATGCCTAACCTAACTTCTGAAATCCATAGAAAATGATAATTTGTTTAGCGACTTTTTTCTCCTGCTGCTGCTGCTGCTGGTGGCTAGCTGCGACGCCTAAAAGCGAACCACGTCCAGCGGCAAATCCCAATGGCAGTGAAGGACGGAAAAGCTCCAAAATTGCACCTCAAAAATGCCTAATGTAACTTCTGAAACCCATAAAAACGATGATTTTAGCTACTTTTTTCTCCTGCTGCTGAAGAGGCTCCTACTGCTGCTGCTGCTGCTGCTGCTGCTGGTGGCTAGCTGCGACGCCAAAAAGTGAACCACTCCCAGCGGCAAATCCCCATGGCAGTGAAGCACGGAAAAGCTCCGAAATTGCACCTCAAAAATCCCTAATGTAACTTTTGAAATCCCATAGAAAATGATGATTTTAGCTACTTTTTTCTCCTGCTGCTGAAGAGGCTCCTACTGCTGCTGCTGCTGCTGGTGGCTAGCTGCGACGCCAAAAAGCGAACCACTCCCAGCGGCAAATCCCCATGGCAGTGAAGGACGGAAAAGCTCCGAAATTGCACCTCAAAAATGCCTAATGTAACTTCTGAAACCCATAGAAGATGATGATTTTAGCTACTTTTTTCTCCTGCTGCTGAAGAGGCAGGCTCCTACTGCTCCTGCTGCTGCTGCTGCTGCTGCTGCTGCTGGTGTCTATAGCTGCGACGCCTAAAAGCGAACCACTCCCAGCGGCAAATCCCCATGGCAGTGAAGGACGGAAAAGCTCCGAAATTGCACCTCAAAAATGCCTAACGTAACTTCTGAAACCCATAGAAAAGGATAATATATAGCTACGTGCTTCTCCTGCTGCAGAAGACGCTCCTACTGCTGCTGCTGCTGCTGGTGGCTAGCTGAGACGCCTAAAAGCGAACCACTCCCAGCGGCAAATCCCCATGGCAGTGAAGGACGGAAAAGCTCCGAAATTGCACCGCAAAAATGCCTAACAGAAAATGATGATAGCTATTTTTTCTCCCTGCTGCTGAAGAGGCTCCTGCTGGTGCTGCTGCTGCTGCTGGTGTCTAGCTGCGACGCCTAAAAGCGAACCACTCCCAGCGGCAAATCCCCATGGCAGTGAAGGACGGAAAAGCTCCGAAATTGCATCTCAAGCACGGAAAAGCTCCGAAATTGCACCTCAAAAATGCTTAATGTAACTTCTGAAACCCATAGAAAATGATGATTTTAGCTACTTTTTTCTCCTGCTGCTGAAGAGGCTCCTAGTGCTGCTGCTGCTGCTGCTGCTGCTGGTGGCTAGCTGCGACGCCAAAAAGCGAACCACACGTAACTTCTGAAACCTATAGAAAATGATATTTTTTTTAGCCACTTTTTTCTCCTGCTGCTGCTGCTGCTGCTGGTGGCAAGCTGCGACGGCTAAAAGCGAACCATTCCCAGCGGCAAATCCCCATGGCAGTGCAGGATGGAAAAGCTCCGAAATTGCACCTCAAAAATGCCTAACGTAACTTCTGAAACCCATAGAAAATGATGATAGCTACTTTTTTCTCCTGCTGCTGCTGCTGCTGCTGGTGCTGCTGCTGCTGCTGCTGGTGGCTAGCTGCGACGCCTAAAAGCGAACCACTCCCAGCGGCAAATCCCCATGGCAGTGAAGGACGGAAAAGCTCCGAAATTGCACCTCAAAAATGCCTAATGTAACTTCTGAAACCCATAGAAGATGATGATTTTAGCTACTTTTTTCTCCTGCTGCTGAAGACGCTCCTACTGCTGCTGCTGCTGGTGGCTAGCTGCGATGCCTAAAAGCGAACCACTCCCAGCGGCAAATCCCCATGGCAGTGAAGGACGGAAAAGCTCCGAAATTGCACCTCAAAAATGCCTAATGTAACTTCTGAAACCCATAGAAAATGATGATTTTAGCTACTTTTTTCTCCTGCTGCTGAAGACGCTCCTACTGCTGCTGCTGCTGGTGGCTAGCTGCGATGCCTAAAAGCGAACCACTCCCAGCGGCAAATCCCCATGGCAGTGAAGGACGGAAAAGCTCCGAAATTGCACCTCAAAAATGCCTAATGTAACTTCTGAAACCCATAGAAAATCATGATTTTAGCTACTTTTTTCTCCTGCTGCTGAAGAGGCTGCTACTGCTGCTGCTGCTGCTGCTGCTGCTGGTGGCTAGCTGCGACGCCAAAAAGCGAACCATGGCAGTGAAGGACGGAAAAGCTTCGACATTGCACCGCAAAAATGCTTAACGTAACTTCTGAAACCCATAGAAAATGATGATTTTTTTAGCGACTTTTTTCTCCTGCTGCTGCTGCTGCTGCTGGTGGCTAGCTGCGGCGCCTAAAAGCGAACCACTCCCAGCGGCAAATTCCCATGGCAGTGAAGGATGGAAAAGCTCCGAAATTGCACCGCAAAAATGCTTAACGTAACTTCTGAAACCCATAGAAAATGATGATTTTTTTAGCCACTTTTTTCTCCTGCTGCTGCTGCTGGTGGCAAGCTGCGACGGCTAAAAGCGAACCATTCCCAGCGGCAAATCCCCATGGCAGTGAAGGATGGAAAAGCTCCGAAATTGCACCTCAAAAATGCCTAACGTAACTTCTGAAACCCATAGAAAATGATGATAGCTACTTTTTGCTCCTGCTGCTGAAGAGGCTCCTGCTGCTGCTGCTGCTGCTGCTGCTGCTGCTGGTGCTGCTGCTGCTGCTGCTGGTGGCTAGCTGCGACGCCTAAAAGCGAACCACTCCCAGCGGCAAATCCCCTATGGCAGTGAAGGACGGAAAAGCTCCACCTCAAAAATGCCAAACGTAAAACCCATAGAAAATGATGATTTTAGCTACTTTTTTCTCCTGCTGCTGAAGAGGCTCCTACTGCTGCTGCTGCTGCTGCTGCTGCTCGTGGCTAGCTGCGACGCCAAAAAGCGAACCACTCCCAGCGGCAAATCCCCATGGCAGTGAAGGACGGAAAAGCTCGAAATGCACCGCAAAATGCCTAACGTAACTTCTGAAACCCATAGAAATGATGATTTAGTACTTTTTTCTCCTGCTGCTGAAGACGCTCCTACTGCTGCTGCTGCTGCTTGGTGGCTGCTGCGATGCTAAAAGCGAACCACTCCCAGCGGCAAATCCCATGCAGTGAAGGACGGAAAAGCTTCCGAAATTGCACCTCAAAATGCCTAATGTAACTTCTGAAACCCATAGAAAATCATGATTTTAGCTACTTTTTTCTCCTGCTGCTGAAGAGGCTGCTACTGCTGCTGCTGCTGCTGCTGGTGGCTAGCTGCGACGCCAAAAAGCGAACCATGGCAGTGAAGGACGGAAAAGCTTCGACATTGCACCGCAAAAATGCTTAACGTAACTTCTGAAACCCTTCGAAAATGATGATTTTTTCAGCGACTTTTTTCTCCTGCTGCTGCGGCGCCTAAAAGCGAACCACTCCCAGCGGCAAATTCCCATGGCAGTGAAGGACGGAAAAGCTCCGAGTTTGAACCTCAAAAATGCCTAATGTAACTTCTGAAACCCATAGAAAATGATGTGATGAAAGCTACTTTTTTCTCCTGCTGCTGAAGAGGCTCCTGCTGCTGCTGCTGCTGGTGGCTAGCTGCGACGCCAAAAAGCGAACCACACGTAACTTCTGAAACCTATAGAACATGATAATTTTTTAAGCCACTTTTTTCTCCTGCTGCTGCTGCTGCTGCTGGTGGCTAGCTGCGACGCCAAAAAGCGAACCACACGTAACTTCTGAAACTCATAGAAAATGATGTTTTTTTTAGCGACTTTTTTCTCCTGCTGCTGCTGCTGGTGGCTAGCTGCGACGCCTAAAAGCGAACCACTCCCAGCGGCAAATCCCCATGGCAGTGAAGGACGGAAAAGCTCCGAAATTGCACCTCAAAAATGCCTAACGTAACTTCTGAAACCCATAGAAAATGATGATAGCTACTTTTTTCTCCTGCTGCTGAAGAGGCTCCTGCTGCTGCTGCTGCTGCTGCTCCTCACGTAACTTCTGAAACCCATAGAAAATGATGATTTTAGCTACTTTTTCTGAAGAGGCTCCTGCTGCTGCTGCTGCTGCTGGTGGTGGCTAGCTGCGACGCCAAAAAGCGAACCACTCCCAGCGGCAAATCCCCATGGCAGTGAAGGACGGAAAAGCTCCGAAATTGCACCTCAAAAATGCCTAACGTAACTTCTGAAACCCATAGAAAATGATGATAGCTACTGTTTTCTCCTGCTGCTGAAGAGGCTCCTGCTGCTGCTGCTGCTGCTGCTGCTGCTGGTGGCTAGCTGCGACGCCTAAAAAACGAACCACTCCCAGCGGCAAATCCCCATGGCAGTGAAGGACGGAAAAGATTTGAAATTGCACCGTGAAAATGCCTAACGTAACTTCTGAAACCCATAGAAAAGTGATGCTGCTATTCCTACTAGAACCCCAATAGTCCAATCAAATCTAATATGCTCCTGCTGTATCACAAACTGCTGTGTCACAAACTCCTTTTCCCTTACGCGCTCCCCCTTGCGCAGCCGGGGTCGGCGGATTATCAACAATCAAATTATCAATTGCACAGGCAGCCACGCGAAACAGCAAAGCACCATCTAATTTCGGCGCCAAAAATTGGCTGCTGCTGCTGTTGTTGCTGCTGCTGCTGTTGCTGCTGCTGCTGCTGTTGCTGCTGCTGCGGCTGTTGGTTGCTCGTTGTTGATTGTTAGTTGTTTCACAACCTCTCTGCCCTGACGCGCTCCCCCTTGCCATGGCCGGGGTCGGCGGATATATATATATATATACTTTACAGGTGTACATATATACATATATACATATTTACATATATATATTTTTATATATATATATATACGCACAGCATATATCGTTGCAAAATATTGGGGGGGTACACATGTACATTGAATTAAATATATATATATATACTTTACAGGTGTACATATATACATATATACATATTTATATATATATGCACAGCATATATCGTTGCAAAATACATTCACTCACATACCATATACAGAGCTAGCTGCGTCCACGTCTCAACGACTTGGTAGTCCGCCCTTTTGGGGCTAGTCCAGATCCAGGAACGGACAGATGGACGTGAGGTTCATGATGAACTCTAAGTGTCTCGGCGAGTTAGTTTACCCTGTGGAAAATTTCAGGATCCTATGGAGGTAAGGCCGTATTTTGTGACGATTTTCCCTTAGGCCTCAAAAGCGTAAGCCTTATAAACATGGGAGGTAACTCCAATTGAGTTACCTGAAATGGCCATTGATATCATGGGGGCGGCTATAATGGGGCATTCACAAAAAAAAATCATAAGATAAACATCCGATGGATCTACCACCTGGTAGTGATTAACAGTTTGCGAACTGGAAGGCATGACCCATTTAGTTCGATAATTGTCCAAAGCTATGTTAAATTACCAGATGATAATGTTGATTTAATCTTTAGGATATGGGAATGTTACTTGAACATGGGGATACTTAGGGAATGCAGTGGGAGAAAAGCAACAATATGATATGGATGTGTGTGAAAATGGAGTATACCCACAACTGATTGGCAGTTCAATGAGGAAGATTATACAAAGTGGGGCCCCCTAGATAGCTAAGTTTGTTTATAACTCCAATAACTATAGTTCATGGTACTTATAACTATAGTTATTGAGGCTTATAAACCAACTTATAAGTAGGGGGGGCCACATTGTAATACACCGTTGGATTTGCTTTCGTCAGACACACCCGGTGTAGTTTCTGCTGGTGTACGGGATCCGATGGGGCCTGCCAGTTACGAGTATACGTATTGTTTTTAAACCCACCCACATATATATTATACATTATATTATTTGTGTTTTATCTATTATACCAATCTTAATTTTATCCTATTTATTAACTAACTGACATACCCATGGGTGCCCTTCTTGCAAGATATGGCTGGTTTTTGTTAAACGCTGGGACCTTGCCGGCCCCACATTTTTACGCTGCTTAATAGGGGCGTATTTTTCCCAAGTAATCCCATCACCCGTTCGTATTAAGCACCCCATAGAACTATGGTCCCAGTTATGTGGAAATTCCCAACAAAAAACCATGGTTTCGTGGCCAGGGGATGTTTAATATTAGAGGGAAGGGATGAAAAAGTTCGCTTCTGGTTTGTTAGGAATACATTTTTTTGATTGACCCAGATGGGTCAAAAAATGTCCAATACTCTGATGTTTCCGAAATGCACATGGATTTTCACATGTGTTTGCCAGACATGTTTGAAAACACACCAGGATATTTTGATCAGCCTGATTTTGTAACTCCACTGGTCCCACCATGCCGGATCAATCATGGTGAGAACACCTCAGGTTTGCAAAAGACAACAATCTGCACAGACAAACCTTTTTTTGCCAGGGTTAAGTCAGATTTATCAAAGGTTAGTGTTCCCTTCAATTCGATCATTTTACAAATTACAACGAAAAAACATAGCCCACAGTTATGGCCATTTATTAGCTATAACTGGTTAGTTCTATGGGATTATACATTCTATACATGGGGTTTTCTAAGTACTTATAACTGGTATTTCGGGCCTTAACTGCAATATGTATAATTGGGATTAAGCAACCATACTTATTTTGGATTTCTGGTTGCTAGCTGTGTATCGGGATTTTGTCAGATCCATACTTAGAAAACCCCATGAAAATAGAATGTGTTTTTATCCCGTAGAAATTACCAGTTATTCCCATATTTAATGGGAAAATCTACGGTTTCCTGTAGATTTTCTCTTAAACCAATCCATTGCAGTTAAGGCCCTTTACCAGTTATAAGTACTAACAAAACCCCATTTATAGAATGTATAATCCCATAGAAATTACCAGTTAGTTCACTAAAAACGCCAGGGCCATAACTGCAGGACAGGAGTTCTGGATGTTGGATTCTCCTGCGATCCTCACAGGAGAATCCAACGAAAATCTCACTGACAAAAAAACCCTCTGGTTATGACTAACATAGCGAACTGGAAAATCAATAGCTGGTTGGTGGTTTTTCCAAAACCATAGGAAAACCATAGGAAAACCATAGGAAAATGGAGGTTTACCCTCTGGTAAACGAACAGTTTGCGAACTTGAAAATGGCAATTTATTAGTTGAATTACCCATGAAAAATGACGATTTTCCATAGTTATGTTTGTTTACCAGAGGGTATGGAATAATACCACCATTTATGATTTACAACATTTACAACCATTGCCTGTATAATAACCATTTAAACTGGTAAAAGGCCTCAACTGTAATATATCTATACTTAATGTGCGTATAAACCAACAAACAACATCACTGAAACTATAGTTTTGAAAACTAAGTTGGTTTATAAACTATGGTTTATGGTAGATATGTCTAGAGTATTTCTAAAGTAATTTAAGTGTGGTTTATAATCCAACTTTACTGTATCTGTATCTCGAAGGAAGCCACCTTGCAATCTGTGGACTGTCAGGTTTGGTATCAAGCGTGTTGCCACTCTGAAGATTAGCTGCAAGCCTGGACATTACATCAACAGCAAGCTGCGTCACTTGCCTTGACATTAACTCGGGCAATGGATATGGGGTAGATCCAAGGGCCAAGTGATTGTGGTATATGTAGGGACAATAGAGAATAGATGTCCTTTCCTACTGTTTTGTTGATCGATAGAGGAGCACCCGCCCAATGAACGTCCAATTTTCTAGCTGATCTATGAATGAAGCACGGCATACCAAGCCAACCTCTGTATTCTCCCCAAAAGGTCATCGTTGTGACACTCTGGCAACCCACAAATAGATAGAACAGTTGGAAACCGAGAAATTACAGCAACATATCATCTACCCTCTGGTAAATAAACATAGGCCTTGAAAATCACCAATCTTTAGTGGTTTAACTAATCTTCCAACCCTGATGACTGCCAGGGTCTATGTTAACTTACTGGTGGGTATACCATGCTGGAAAATAGAAAGCTTCTACTTGTTACATCCTTTGCGGGGACCCTGAAACATCATTCTGGCTTCGGCCAAGACAATGCGGATCGGATGGCGAAAAATGGTGAGGACGCGGGTACCGTTCAACCACTGAAAATGCCTCTTTTGATGAGTCAATACAGGGGATTGTACAAGGTGCCCCTGAGATATACTGGTTGGTGGTTTCAAACGTTTTGTTTCCATGATATATGGGATAATCCTTCCCATTGACTATTTTTTTTTGAAGATGGTTAAAACCACAAACCGGAGTTGGTTCAGGTGACCCTCATTAAGTATAGATATAACTAGGATCCCAAGCTCTTGGAGTTACACACCAATTTAGTTCACTATAGGGCACCAGCTTGTACTATTGGGGGTTATTAGAATCCATAGTAATCACATATTTACCAACCAATTCGAAGTACCCTGGTTGATTGGTTCAAATGGGGAATGATACGACCTAATTTATCGGGGATCATTGTCATGATAACCTACAATTTAACGGCATGGGATAGACCTATTTTTCATGGCCCTTTTGATGTTGTCAATTGGAGTGACTTGAACCTACACCTGCTGGAACCAATAGCAGGAGGCAAAGTGGCGTCCAAATCATGTGGTCTCCAAACTTCCCGGTGTACTTGCACCCCATTGTGGCGCTGAAAGCATGGGTTCCTTCTTTTGCGGGTAGATACGCCGACATGCAGAGCACATAAACATGATATTTTTTTGTCCTTTAAACCGATTAATCTTGTTTCTAGGGGTACGGGTACCTGTTCACCGCAGCTTGTGATTGATGGAATTGATAACCTGAATCCCACCAGTGCCGTGCTGTGGAAGAATTAGAATGACACGCTCTGTTGTTTTTGTTGAATATCATCATTAATTATTATTATGACTATGTTCATTATGACTGTGTTCATTATTACATATTATCATAATGTTTTGTTATTAGTACTATCATCATTATTATCACTATTATCATTATCATTGTTACTGCTATCATCAGTAGCATCACTATTATCATCACTATTACCATCACTACCCCATTTTTATTGCGCATTAATTGTGTTTGTTCCCTTTTGTCTTTGTTCATTAACTGTCCCATGTTTTATCATCATCATCATCATAATCATCATCATCATCATCATCACTACTCTCATCATTACTATCTTTATTTTGATGATTATCATTATCATGGTTTTGGTCATAATTATCAAGCTTGTCATAATTATCATTATCATTAGCATGATCATGATTATTACTATTTTTGGTCATCATTACCATCTGGATTATAACAATGATTATCATTATTACCATCATTATTATAACCATGATAATGATACCATAATTGTGATTATTATAATGGCTTGGGGGGATTACCATCTCTATTTTGACGATTACCAAGCTTGATGATCGAAAAATTCCCCAAGTCGGTTCCATCAGGCTTGGACAAGACCTTCCTGAAGGAGAAGGTTCGCGGTCAGATCAGCCCTGGACGCCGCATTATCTCCGACAAGTGGAAGCCTCAGAGCGACAAGGGGATGGCCGACTTGGACAAGTGGCTGCCGGATTTTGAGCAGTTATAAATGGTTTATACATGGTTTATACTATTGTTAAGGCTGGAAATACCAGTTATAAATGGTTTACCCTCTGGTAAACATACAAAAAACTATGGGAAATCACCATTTTTAATGGGTAAATCAACTATAAATGGACATTTCCAATAGCTATGTTAGTTTACTAGAGGGTATACAAAGTGGGGCCCCAAAACGTGATGTGAACGTTGGTTTAGATTCACCCTAGTAACTAGTTCGTTATTTGCGTACCATAAACTTAAACCATAGTTATTGGAGTTATGTTCACCAACTTAGCTATCGTTTGGGGGCCCCACTTTGTAATGGTTTATAACTAACCAGTTAAGGCCGTTAATAACCAGAGTTAACCATGTTTATGATTATTTCTATGGTTATTTCTATGGGGTTATTATTCCATAAATCGAGTGATTTCACTGACTTCTAAGTGGTCTTTCGGGCCACAACTCTAGGACCGTCCTTCTTTTGTTTGTTGAAAAACAACAGATGCAAGGTTGGGGCGCCTATTGTTAGCTAACTTGCTTTTTAACTTTTATGCAGTAGGGTTTATTGTGACTATGACCATATATGGTTATGGCCAGCTGTACCAGTTATAAGTTATAAGTCAGTGAGATCACCCTATTTGTGGAAGAATAACCCCATGTATAAGCATTTATAACCATTTACAACTGTTTAAGATTGTTAAAGGGCCTTAACTCCTTAACTGTATAACCATTAATCCCATTCTAACGTGACCATGACACCTTCATATCAATGTGTAAATGTTTACCCCAGGTACGTGCAAACCAGCTTCGATCCGTATGGAATTCTCCAAGTGCTCCTTTATCGCCATTGGCTTCGCATCATCAGAAATAATCAAGTACTTTGTTGATTTTGATTTACCCATTTTTAGAAACCCACAAATGGTCTTTGAAGAGCTTGGTCAGCAGGCTGATTTTCCACTTGATATGATGCTGCTCGTTGTAAATTGATGTTTCTTGTCCTTGTAGACCTTGTCTGGTTGGTGGTTTGGAACATGAATATTATTTTTCTATATATTGGGAATGTCATCATCCCAACTGACTTTTATATTTTTCAGAGGGGTAGGTATACCACCAACCAGTTGTGTTGCTAGTCTAGCTCCACCTTCCAAATTTTGGTCGGTCACAACCACGTCCATGGGTTGTTGTGCGTGTAGCCTCACGTCGGTTTCTCCAAACATGAGGTATCCGGTATGCACAAAAAAATCGCCATGTGAATGGATCAAAATTATGACACTGTGGTTTCAATCCTTTGTTATTATCAAGCCTATTTGCTTCAGTTATGGCCCGAAATACCAGTTATAAGTCAGTGAAATAACCCCATTTATGGAATTATAACCCTATTGATAGTCATTTATAACTGGTAAATGGCCTTAACTGTATTGTGATCTCAACTGAGTAACACTTTTCGGAGGGATATCAAAACCACCACCAGATGAATCGTTCAAGCTGGGCCCGCACAGCTATAAGTTCGTTTGTAAATTTGAAAAAAACAACAGGGTGTTATATCTACCATCAACATCCATCAGCTACAAGGTGGTGCCCCCCAGTTATAAGTTGGTTTATAATCCCATTGACTATAGATATATCTACCACAAGTCCTAGTGAAAATAGAGTTATGTGAACCCCAACTTAGCTATCGTTTGGGGGCACCACATTGTATAGAATTTACACAAAAAAAAATCAGCAATTGAGATGTTTCGGGTCCACGCCATGGTGACCCGGTGACCTTTCAAAATTGTTTTTTTTGAGTCATAAAACCATCCTCAAATCCAGTCGATGTGATTTGTTTTAACAAGTTCTTTGAGAATTCTGTGCATTTATCACTTGTTTACATTTATTTACAGGATGTCTTTCTTGTTCAGTTTTGCTGTTAATGATCCCAATTCCATATCTGCCCTTCGGCAATTGAATGCAGCTATGGAAATCATCATTCTTCAACACTGCACACCATTATAAATCGTCTAACTACATGGGCCATGCTTACATAACTAAAGAACCAACTGGTATACATATATATATACATATATATATATATATACATACATGAATGTAATTGGGGAAAACCTTAGGTTACCTGGGGAAAGTTTCCTTTGGAGGTCCACCTTGTTTGAAAGGACGTAACGGGTCCTGGGGTCCCCAAAGGGACTTGGACTGGGGTCCCGAGAAGTTTGGAGCCAGGAAAAAGAGCGGGAACATCTCGGAAACCCTCACGGAGACACTTGGCGAGCTGGGCTTGGGCATCATGGTGAGCTTTCTAATGGAAGCTGTGGCTGGGCTGTTGATGTTTTTTTAGATGGTAAACGGAGGGCTAGTTCACTCAACTGAATAGGATATGGTACTTGGTGGTGAACTACCCACGGCGCGTGGTTGTGGGTTATAAATGGTTATAACTCACCCCAGTTTTTTGAGTGGATTAACCCGCTCCTTATCCCATGTAAATCACTGGGGTGAACTAACCCACTTACGAGCCGTGGGTAGTTCGCCACCAAGTACATTAGCACATAACTTATCATAACTATAACCTGAACACCCCCAATTGAAGTAGGATTGTCAACTCAAGAACTACTGTGGATGGGCCAGCGAAATCCTGCACCACCGATTTGGGATGGTTGAAACCCAAAGAAAATATTGGCATTTTGCCCATCGATATCAAGTGGTGCAGGATTTCGCTGGCCCATCCACAGTATAATACCCAACATTAATGTGTATATATATATATAATTTTAGTCGTTGGTTAATGGGTAAGCAAGATTATACATGATCCTCCGAGATGATAAGTAACAATATATTATCACAATGAGTTTTGTTGTTCAAACCGCCAATTGAAAAGCCATTCATAGCACATAACCACTTCCTAGATGATAAGTAACAGAACCAGCACTTGTTAAATCCCATTAAATCACATGTTTTCCCTAGATATTATCAACAGTCAGCTATAAATCCCAATTAAATCACCATTTTTTCTGAGTTCAATCCCCATTTTCCTATGGTTAACGGGGGCCCCAACTTGTCGCGAGCGTGTGGCCGTTTCTCTCAATGCAGAGCCGAGGATGAGGAGGATGTCCAGCCTTCAGATGATGCAAGACCAGGCGCCCGGGTGCGGAGAACCGGGGCAAGTTCTGGCGGACACGGGTTTTGGATGGCTTTGACGTGGGCATTATATATATACACATACATACATACATACATATATATAGATAGTGGTTGTAACATTATATTATTTATCAGACATGTATATCATCGAAGGAAGTTTAGAAGTCAAACTTCCGACAATATGGACAGATGAAAAGCAGAGATGGAAAGGGTCAGAGAGAAGAGAAAGATCAGAAGAGAGAAGAGTAGAAGAGAAAGAGTCAGAAGAAAGAAGATGCAGATGCGCGAAAAGGTAAGAAAGTCGCGAAACACTGTGTTTTTCCAATGATTTGTGGCTCCGAAGGGTCGAAATGTAGGCTCGCTAAAGCGGCGGGTGCGGAGCCAGCTGGCCAGATGAGAGATGAAAAATTGCACGCCGTTTTGGCGCGAAGCACATTTCCAAGTCAAAATGTACAAAACACTAGGGGTGCGGACCACTTTTGGCAGTTGAGATGTCGAAAAAGTGCATTTCCAAGTCAAAATGTTCAAAATGGGTGCGGACCACTTTTGGCAGTTGAGATGTCGAAAAAGTGCACGCCGTTGTGGCGTGAAGCACATTTCGAAGTCAAAATGTTCAAAACACTCGGGGTTCGGACCAGTTTTGGAGGTTGAGCTGTCGAAAAAGTGCACGCCATTGTGGCGCGAAGCACATTTCGAAGTGAAAATGTTCAAAACACTGGGGTTCGGACCACTTTTGGAGGTTCAGACGTCGCTTCGCTTCACTACACTGCACTACACTACACTCCACTACACTAAATTACACTACACCACACTACATTACACTACACTACGCTCCACTACACTACACTACATCACATTACACTACACTACACTACACTACACCCCACTACACTACATTACACTATATTACACTATCTTCCACTACACTTCACTACCTTACACTACACTACACTCCATTACACTACAACTACAACTACAACTACACAACTAGACTCCACTACACTCCACTCTACCCCACTACACTAAATTACACTACACTACATTACACTACACTACATTCCACCACACGCATGCTAGCACAGCGGCAGCCGAAGATTCGTGCTCGTTGTTGCTTGGAAAAAACACACTGCGACGACACCGTGAGGGAGACACGTCGGAGGGATGTGCTAGATTTCTTCATGTGTTTTCTTAGCATCATGCATGATGCGAATGTAGTCTGTTGTGTTAACACTGTAGGACCTGTTGAAGTTTCAATTTAGGAATATGAGGGTTGTATCAGTACACGGTGGATAGATGGATAGATAGATAGATGGATAGATAGATAGACAGATAGATAGACAGATAGATAGATAGGTAGATAGATAGATTAGATAGACAGATAGATAGATAGATAGATAGGTAGATAGATAGATAGATAGGTAGATAGATAGATAGATAGGTAGATGGATGAATAAAAAGATCGATAGATAGATAGATAGATAGATAGATAGATAGATAGGTACCTAGACAGATAGATAGACAGATAGATAGAGAGACAGTTTTGAGCGATAGATAGATGGAGAGATAGAGAGATAGAAAGACAGATAGATAGATAGATAGATAGATGGATAGATAGATGTCTAGATAGATTGATAGATAGATAGGTAGATAGAAAGACAGATAGACAGATAGACAGGTAGACAGATAGACAGATGAAAGGGAAGGAGAGAGAGAGAGAGAGAGAGAGAGAGAGAGAGATAGATAGATAGATAGAAAGATGGATAGATAGATAGATGGAAAGATAGATAGATAGATGGCTAGACAGATTGAGAGATAGATAGATAGATCGATGGATAGATAGATGGATAGATAGATAGATAGATAGATAGATAGATAGATAGTCAGAGAAAGAGAGAGAAAGAGAGGGGACCTCAAGCACCTTTCGGTCCATCAGTGGATTCGCTCTGCCATCCCGGATTCACAACAACCAAGCTCTCCTATAGGTTTCCTATTTTTGAAACTTCCGCCACCGCCTTGTGCGGTACTACTGGTAGATGTAACTATAACTGACTATAACTATCATATATCAATATACAGTATATATATGTATATATATCTACACTGGTTGGTGGTTTCAAACATGGCTTTTATGTTCCATTTCATATATGGGATGGTTTCCTTCCCATTGGCTTTCATATTTTTCAGAGGGGTTGAAACCACCAACCAGTATATATATATATATATCTATACTCATTTTATCGATCATTATGGCAAGGATTACGCAGGATAGATTCCGCGTAGGAGAATTCATCCCTTTGCTAGAGCCGCGACGACAGTCACAAAAGGCCGAAGGAAAAAACAATATATATATATATATACAGAAATACGTCTGGTTTTTGCCAGGTATCTAGGAGTATAGGTTTTTTTTATGAACATGTGTGAAAGATAGAAGTCATGAGTACACTTTGATAACCAGCTTGTACTGATGGGAATTGGTCAAGGTGTCTGTTATAGTTGCACTCCAAGATGGCTGTTCAGATGGGTTTGTTTCAAATGTAACATTGGATTTCAATCGTCAAGAATGTCTTTGGGCATCATCATGTCCACTAATTTCCACTGTAACACACATTCATATGACCATAACTGTTGGCAATCCACATGTTCGAAAATTTTCAGACACATGTATATCGTATTGTTTTTGTATATGATCATTTGTCAAAAATAGTTGTTTAGAAGTTTAGTATTGGTTGTTGATAATTCATCTGGGTCTACTGTTTCTTCCTCTTCGTTATGAGGCGGCACGCAACTAAATTCAGCAATTCCGCAAGGCAGCGCTAGCAAACCCGCTAGGTTTGCGCTAGGTTTGATTGACAGCCATGGCCTCCATGTCGTGAATGTCTTGCCAGCTTTTCTTACAAGTCTGTCAGTTTTCACATATTCCCAAATTTTCGATTGTTTAAACGTATTTTACGCGCTAGATCGCCGCTAGCAACGCGCTAGCGAAAATTGCAAATACATGCCCCGGTCCACCCGCAGCCCATTCAGAGGCACAGCCATGTTCACGCTTTGGTAGCTTACAGTGAGGAAACAGCGTTGATCAGGAGGCATGTCAAGAAGCATATTGCATTCAGAGAGGCACACACACAGAGACACACAGTTCAGGAGATAGTACCAGCGACAGCGAATGAAAAACGACGTGCGTTAGCCGATTCCTGTGGTTTTAGAAAGATTTCCAAAGGTAACGAAGAATTTCCACGTTTTAACGTCATCAAGGTAGGTCATTTTTTTAAAGGCAAACATGAGGCGGCACGCATGGAATTGCGATTTATCAACAAAACCGGGAACAGACATTTTGACAAACCGTCATATTCATGTATATACCTTATTATATACATATATATATATCGTATTGGTTCGTCCCACTTTTTCACCGTCATGCTTTGTGTATCCCCACATTTCACCATTTGTCGGTCCGTGTGTAGTACTCAAACCTTCCATGTTGGTTGCGCTTATCCCCGCAATTTAATTCAATGATATGTTTATATATATAATATAATATATACAAACTTGCTCCACTCACCCATATATTTGGCCAAATCCATTATTCATGGGTTAAATCCCAATTTTGGCTGGTTACCCTTCGGCTATCAAACGTGTCTGGCTGGATCCTGGCCTATAAATGGAGGTTTTGTGATTTAGTGGGAAATGATCTATAAATGGTATATCTCCCATCGCCATGTTTGAAAACTCCAGGGTAAATCCCATGAAAGTCTCATTGTTCCCACAGTCAATGCCGGAAATACCAGTTATAAATGATTATGAACTGCTATTTCTATAAAGTTATTGTTCCATAAATAGGGTGATTTCACTGACTTACAACTGGTATTTCGGGCCACAACTGCATGATATTTGGCGTGTGGTCAACATCTGCTGTCAAACTCGAGGAGTTCTTTGTCGATGACAGCTGGGTGAATGTGGGTGACTTGTGCAGCGATCAGCGGGTGAAACTCAAAGCCTGGCCGAGCCACGAAAATGATCCATGGAACCAAGGATAAGGCCGTCTACCAGTTATAAATTGAATTGTTATAGATGTAAATGGTTATATGGAGATACTATTCCATGAATGGAGTTATTTCACCGACATATAACTAGTATTTCGGGTCATAGCTGTGGGAATAAGCCATATCTATCAAAGTGGGGCCCTTTTTAGTTATGTTTGTTGGCCTTAAAAAAGAACTAGTTCGTTATCAATACCATAAACCATGTTGAAATATGGGTTATTTGGCCCCCAACTTCGCTATCTTGTTGGTGGTTTGGAACATTTTTATTTTTTCCATAATATATGGAATAATCCTTCACAACTGACAATTGACTAATATTTTTCAAGATGGGTTGAAACCACCAACCAGCTATTGTTTGGGGGTTGCATTTTGTATCTAGAAGAGATTCCAAGGACCTACCAAAGTGGTAAGGTGGATATTTGGTCGGTGGATATGATGGAAGTAAATTCTATTGGATAACCGATTACACCGGGGTGCAGGCCAAGGGCTGTTAATTAATTTAATCGATATAACCATGGGATGTTAACTAATATGTTAACCTCCATAAGTTGGAATTTTTCATCCCAACAAAACTGTGTGAAATTTGATTGTCATGGTCAAGACGACTAGGCTTAGTTTCCTAGTCCTCGGGGGGATGAGAACTGATGAGAATTTCGGCATATTTCGGCGCTGGGATGGATGACCATAAACCTTGGATACCATGACTACCATGTACATGTTTCAGCCGGAAATACAAGTTATGTTTATGAAAGAAATGCTTTATCAATATGGTGATAATGCCAGAAATGGGGTGATGTCACTGACTCAAAAAACTGGTATACAAAGGGCCATAGCTGTAACGTGATCCTCGTATGGTTTTCAATGCGGTAGATGGCTCACATTGACCCGAATTTACCAGGCGAACCACAGGCCATTTACCATAGCCCATTACAATGTGGTGCCCCCAAGATAGCGAAGTTGGTTCATAACTCTAATAACTAGGACTTATGGTAGATATATCTATAGTTAATGGGATCATAAACCAACTTATAGCTAGAGGGGCACCACCTTGTAGCTGTAGTACGCCTATCTCTACGCACAGGTTATAGGCCTGGCTATAGATGGGCTAAGTTGAGTTATTCCCAGGCCCAGATTCATAACCGAGCAGGGCAGCACGCAGTATGACCGAAAAGCTGAAGAGAATTGGACCGATCTGCGAACTCTTTGGGGAATATTCAGGGATGAGGATACCAACTATGCGATATCATTATTTTGATATCATTGTTGGAGATATCATTATTGGGATGTCCTTATCAGCACAGCAGACATACCAACTATGGGGTATCATTGGGATATCATTTTTTTTGGCTGATGACACCAACAACCAAAATATCCTGAAACAAAAGATGTTACCCTCTGGTAAACTAACATAACTATGGAAAATCAACATTTGTAGTGAATTTTCCCATGAAAAATGCTGAGTTTCCGTAGTTTTTTGTAGGTTAGTGGGTAATTCAAACGCGTTGGGGTAGTTTTTCGGGGAGACCATCCCAGAGATTTTTTCGGATGCTCCCAACCTGCCGACCTGGAAAATCGGGAGTTACAACATGGGGGGGTTTCATAAATGGGGGTACCCCTATAAATCATGCATTTACCATCTGGTTATGTCAAAATAGCTATTGAAAATGGCCCATTGATAGTTGATTTGCCGAACTTAAAGATGGTGAATTTCCATAGCACTTTCCCTTGTAAACCATCCATAAGTGAATATAAATGGGGTACCCCCATTTATGGAACCCCCCAGATAAGTTAGAACCATGCCCCTGCAATGCTGGTGCTGTCCCATCTGCTGAGACCATTTTTCATTTTCCCCGACTGGTGAATCGATGAATGTTTGGTGAATGGGTGAACTTGTTTAGCCACAAGTGGAGGAAAACTATTATATAGTGATACCCTCTGGTAAACAGCCACATAGCGAACTGGAAATTCACCATCTTTACTAGGTAAATCAACTATAACTGGGTCATTTTCAATAGCTATGTTAGGTTAGTTTAGGCTGCAATCGAGGAGATAGCCTTGAGATGCCTTGAGTCCTTTCAGCCTGCTTATGATAACCGCGAGAACGGCGAGGGAATGGCCGGCGCCAAAGTCCCTGCAGGAGATTTGCCAGGAGCACGAACAGAAGAAGAAAATGCAGATGCATTATATGTATGCTGCATACATATACATTCTGGTTGGTGGTTTGGAACATTTTTTATTTTTCCATTCAGTTGGGAATAATCATCCCAACTGACTTTCATATTTTTCAGAGGGGTAGGGCTCAACCACCAACCAGCATCCGTCATACGTATGCACCCCTACATGTCGCGCCTGTCGCGCATGCCCCATGGCCAAGTCCAGGTGGGAGCAACCAAGCCTCCTTGTACCTCTCAGAGGTGGACGAGCAAGTCACAGCTTCTTGGCTTCCACCGTCTGTTTTTGGGGGTTTGGTACAGTTAAATGATGCGAATGGAATAGAAATCATGGGATTATACTGGAATTTGATGGAATTTAAGTCCATATGTTAAATAACCAATGGGAAACTACAGTCAAGGCCAGAAACACAAGTTAAACTCACTCGTGGTCCCAGTTATGGTATAAATTGCGACAGGTTGATATACATAGCTTGGTGAATTCGATGTTCTATGGAAGATACAACTATAGTTCTGGCCCTTTGTATACCAGTTATAAGTCAGTGAAATCACCCCCTTTATGAATTGTAAGCCTATAGACATAGCCATACAAATAATCATCTAGTTGGTGGTTTGGAACATGAATTTTATTATTCCATTCAGCTGGGAATAGTAATCCTAAGTGACGAACTCATATTTTTCAGAGGGGTAGGTATACCACCAACCAGTCATTTATAACGGCCTTCTCATCTTCATGGGATCTGGATAATGTTCCAGATGGGAATCTGGTGGTGAAAAATTGGTATTTTTTCATGCTGATCCAATGCTGAAGAGATTCCAAGGACCTAGCAATGTGGATAGCCATGGATCTCCCAAGAAAAAAAAACTTGATTTCCATGGTGTTTTCATAGGATAAATGGGATTCTACTGGGATATGTTGCCTACTTGGGGGGGTTCGGCCAGAGGTTGCTTCTATGGAATGTAAGTGGTTTTTGAGTCAGAGATTGAAAATTCCATGGGACACTATTCTGATTTTCTTTGACAAAAACAGACGGGATAACGACCGCAAAAAATGGGGGGGGGGTAGTATGGTTCATATATCTTGAGAGTGGGAGAGATAGCCATATATAGCCGATATGTAATATTGATACTGAATAGCTCCCAATATATGGCACCCGACAAATTTATAGGTCCAAGAGTAAACCAGGGTTTCCAGCTGGTAGTATTTCATATTTGCGGTATGGGAGTATGTTCCTACAAGGTGAGGTTCCCTCGCTATCAGTTGGTTTATATACCCCTACAAATACTACTTGATGGCTCATCCCACGGCTCGTAAGTGGCTTATATTTATATAACTCCAGTTAAAAGTGGATGAACCCTACTGATATTATAAATGGGCTTATAGGCCACTTACGATTCGAGGGTAGTTCGCCACCAAGTATCGTTGTACCCCCCATGAACCATAGAATTCTCCAAGCTATGTGTGTCAACCTGTCGCGATGTCGAAAACTGGGACCTCACCTTGTGATTTCCTGATCTTTTGGGAAAAAAGGGGTACAGTTAAGGCCCGAAATACAAGTTATAAGTACTAAGAAAACCCCATTTATAGAATGTATAATCCCATAGAAATAACCAGTTATAACTGATAAATGGCCATAACTGTAGGCATCCCTAAAGTTGGGACCAGTTTCCCAATGAAAATTGCGAGAACTTGCGCGTAGATTCATCATTTTGCCGACAGAACCAAATCATGTTATTGCTATTCAAGTTGCCTCACCATGATATTCCCAAAATAACATCAGATCATCATATATCATCCGTTACGAACACTGTTTTTATCATCTTAAATGTGTCTTAAATCCGGTACAGTGACGGTCCTTTACTAACAAAACCCCATTTATAGAATGTATACTCCCAAAGAAGTAACCATTCTATCACTAATAAACTATAGCTCTAACCATTCTATTTTTCCAATTGAAATAACCATTCTATGTGTGTAGAATGATTTATAGCTAATGGTCATGAGTCAAAACTGTAGAATGCATGAACCTCCCTTGTGAAAAATCTCGGCCTTTCAGGGCGAGCGCTCGTTGGTGACGACCTGTTCCGAACAGGCTGAGGATGTCGCGAAGAAGACCTGCATGAAATGGATGGGCAACTCAGCGGAATCGGATCCAAGAAAAAGGCGGGAAAGACCACTTATTTTCACTTATTATAATGATTATTACAATGTGGTGCCCCCAAGATAGCTAAGTTGGTGAACATATCTAATAACTAGGACTTATGGTAGATATATCTATAGTTAATGGGATTATAAACCAACTTTTTTAATGGTTTATAATGGTTGTTAATGGGTTATAATAATGACTATTATGTCTATGGTTATAATGTGTTATAATGGTTTATAATACATGTCTATGGTTATTACAACTGCTTATTTTCATACCATGATTAGTGTTATTTTTACTAAACGGGTTGATGTTTTTATATGTTTTTAATGGTTTGTAATCATATCAGACGGATATAATTTATAAAAATAATATAGTTACCTAAGGTTTAACTGACAAAGTTGATGTTTATGGTTTTTCTTTCATGGTTTAGCAAACATGTCATATAAGGCGTTGATAACCAGAGGAACTTAACCTGTTTGATGTGTCTTTTTGGTATGGTTATTTCTATAGGCTTATCGAAGGAAGTTTAGAAGTCAAACTTCCGACAATATGGACAAATGAAAAGCATTGAAAAGCAGAGATGCGAAGAGTCAAGAAGAGAAGAGAAGAAGAAAGAAGATCACAAAAGAGAAAGTCTCAGAAGAAAGAAGATCCAGGTGCGCGAAAAGGTAGGAAAGTCGCGAAAAAGTGTGTTTTCCAATGATTTGTGGCTCTGGAGGGTCGAAAAGTAGGCTCGCTAAAGCTGGCCAGGTGAAAGATGAAAAATTGCAAACTGTTGTGGCGCGAAGCACATTTGCAAGTGAAAAAGCTAAAAACACCTCAGTGTCGGACCACTTTTGGAAGTTCAGATGTCGAAAAAGTGCACGCCGTTGTGGCGCGAAGCACATTTGCAAGTCAAAATGTTCAAAACACCTCAGTGTCGGACCACTTTTGGAAGTTCAGATGTCGAAAAAGTGCACGCCGTTGTGGCGCGAAGCACATTTTGAAGTCAAAATGTGCAAAACACACCATGGTCGGACCACTTTTGGAAGTTGTGATGTCGAAAAAGTGCACGCCGTTGTGGCGCGAAGCACATTTTGAAGTCAAAATGTGCAAAACACACCATGGTCGGACCACTTTTGGAAGTTGAAATGTCAAAAAAGTGCACGCCGTTGAGGCGCGAAGCACATCTCGAAGTCAAAATGTGAAAAACACCAGGGGATCGGACCACTTTTGGACGTTCAGATGTCGTTTCGCGTGGCAAGCGCAAGGGATTGCGCACCTTGTCAAAAGTGAGCAAAACAGTTTGGGTTTTGTGGCATTTTCAACTACAACCACCACTACACCACACTACATTCCAATACACTACACTACAACTACAAACTACACCTTCACTACATTCCACTACCTACACTACACTCCACTACACTCCTCTCCACTCCACTCCACTACACTACACTACATTCCACTACACTACATTACACTACACTACACTGCACTACACTACACACCACTCCACTACACTACACTACACTTCACCTCACTACACTACACTCCACACCAATACAGTACACTACACTCAATCACACTACACTCAATCACACTACACTACACTACACTACACTACACTACACTACACTACACTACACTACACTACACTACACTACACTACACTACACTACACTACACTACACTACACTACACCACGCGACACTACACTACACTACACTGCACTGCACTGCACTGCACTGCACTGCACACTACACTACACTACACTACACTAGACTACACTACACTACACTACACTAATTACATTAAACTACGCTGCACTGGACTACACTACACCCCACTCCACTACATTACACTACACCTCCCTACACTACACTCCACTCCAATACAGTACACTACACTCAATCACACTACACTACACTACACCACGCGACACAACACAACACAACACAACACGACACGACACGACACAACGCAACACAACACAACACGACACTACACTACACTACTCCATACACTACACTACACTACACTGCACTGCACTACACTGCACTGCACTACACTAACTACAACTACAACTACAACTACAACTACAATACATTCAATAACACTACAACTACAATATATTAATTATCACTACAACCACACTACAACTACAACTACAATTGCAACTACAACTACAACTACACTAACTGCATTACACTACACTACACTACACTACCCCACATTGCATCACATTATATTACATTACAATACAATCATTACACCACCACACATGCAACTGCAACTACACTACACTAATTGCACTACATCACAGCTACAACTCCACTACACTACTAGTACAACCACAGCTGCACTACACCACACTACATCCAGCAGTTGTGGGTGAGGTGACCGACCAGGTGACCACTGCAACCATTGCAGCCACTCCAAAAAACACAGCTCCAACCCCCTTTCGGTCCATCAGTGGATTCGCTCTGCCATCCGTGATTCACAACAACCAATCTCTCCTATAGGTTTCCTATTTTTGAAACTTCCGCCACCGCCTTGCGCGGTACTACTGGTAAGTTCTATAAATAAAGTTATTTCACTGACTTATAACTGGCATTTTGGGCTATAACTGTAGACTGTAGACATCGTAAACCGTTGTGCAGCCGCGGTGAATTTTAGAGTTGAGGCTAAAAAACTAAATACCGCTTCATGCGCTGAACTACAATGTGGGGAAAACCAATGATGTGAACGTTGGTCTATATACAAAACCCAGCAAACAGCAACTAGTTCTTTATAAGTACCATAAATAATAGTTATTGGAATTATGTTCACCAACTCTGCTATCTTTGGGGCTTTCACTTTGTAGTTTTTTGGATTTATGATATATATATATATATATACATATGTTATTTTTTGTGTACTTAGCAATCGGTAATCATATTCCCTGAAAAATGATGCAGGTTCTCGTGGGAAAGAAAAACCTGGAAAATCATATCGAACAATGGATTGCTCATCGATTTTAAATGGACTTTATGTTTTTTTTGGGATTGATGTTAATGATAATAACGTCGTTAATGGGCATAACTATGACACAATGGGATGGATCATATTATTTCGATTTAGCGAGATCAGGATTTGACTCGATGGTTAGTTGTTTTCCAAATGGAAAATCAGAAATGGGGAATCAATTTGTTGGGGAATATGTCGGAAGATTGTTGGGATTTGTATGGCAATATTTGGGGATGTTGTTTGGAATTTCAGTGGAGGTAGGGGATGCAATCACATATAATTGCAGTTTTAGACCTTTATATAACTTATAACTCAGTTACAATACCATTTATGGAAAAATAATAACATTTAAATTTATTACCTTGATAACCATCTGAAACTAGTAAAGGGCCTTAACTGTGGGACCATTTATATGAATATGAGGAGGATGGGATTGCTATGGGAAGATGTTTGGATTGCTATGGGACTATTTTCTAGGATATATATATATATATATGATATTTGGGTGTGAAGATTTTTAGATATAAGATATAAGTATGTTTTTTAGATTTTATGGACATTCAACATACTTAAGGCTGGATGGCTACCATGTGCTTTCGCATATCATGGGAATGATTGAGGCATACTTTCCAACTGGACGGGTTACAGCCAAGGCCGGAAATACCAGGTATAAATGATTATTTGTATGGCTATAAATAGAGGTATAAACAATGCTAAAAGTATGGCTATAATTCCAGAAATGGTGTTTTTTCACTGGCTCAAAAAACTGGTCTACAAAGGGCCATACATGTAATTGAATGGGGATATAAACCAATGGGAATCTAAATACGGCCAAGGCCCCTTACCAGTTATCAGTACTAACAAAACCCCATTTATAGAATGTATATTCCAACTGAATCCAACTGAAATATAACCTTGGTTATAACTAATAAATGGCCATAACTGTAGTGCCTGGAAAATCCATGGTGTCAGGGCAAATTTCATCAGCAACTCTGCAGACTGTGGAGTCCGCCGAGTCATTGTCCTATTGACTCCTGCAAGCTGAGAAAACCTTGTGTATGACAGAGATGTGAGAAAGGCTTTCGTGGAGAGTGACGTTTCTTTCCCATCTCTGTCGATCTGCGTCAACTACGTGGTTTCCATGGTGTTACATTCCTTGCGTTTTATGTCTGACGCAAGAGGCCGCTTCTCTGGGGCAAGATACATGGCCGAACGGCCTTTATGGATCATTCTGACCAGCTCCTTGGTTTGAACCATGAGAACATGAAATACATGTTCGTTTTTGCAACGGAAGTTTATTTTACCAACAATTATTTTAGTAAATTATATATTATTATTAATTTCGCAGTGAAAGTCTTTAATAATAAAATTAATCCCCAAGTTTCCGTGGTAAACAGTGCAGGTTTTTGGGTATATTGTTCTGGTTGGTGGTTTGGAACATGGCTTTTATTTTCCATACATTGGGAATAGTAATCCCAACTGACTTTTATATTTTTGAGAGGGGCAGGTATACCACCAACCAGGTGATCATCGATGGCTATTACCCTCTGGTAAACATACAAAAAACGATGGAAAAAATCCCAACTGTTCATAGACAAAACGAAGGGTAGGTATACCACCAACCAGTTCTTTAAGAAGCACCATAGCAGTTGAAGAAGATTCAACTTTGATTCATCGATTTGATCGATTTTGTTGGGGGATCCATGGAATTACGTGCCAATGTGTGTATATACCATCTGGTTATGACTAACATAGCGAACTGGAAAGATCCACCCATTTTTAAGTTCGGTAAACCATCTATTTCTATGGGCCATGGCTTCCATGGCTATGTTAAATAACCAGAGTTTTTTTTTCTGATGTTGAAGTGAAGATCTATGGTATGCCTGAGCGTCTACCACCGAAAACCCCGCAGAGACGCGCCTCTTTTCCACTGGATGATTAGGCGAAAGCATCATCAACGCCACCGGTCATCTACGAGACGCTTGGCAAGAGTTGTTGTCCGGAAGCTGGATAGGTACAGTTATGGCCATTTATTAGTTATAACTGGTTATTTCTATGGATTATACATTCTATAAATGGGATTTTGTTAGTACTTATAACTGGTAAAGGGCCTTAATTGTAGTCGAGCCGCATCATTTAGGATATCAACTGCCTTGATAAAAAAAGTTCATATACGGTTGATATAAAACAACCTTAAAGGGGTAATTTGATCATGGAATGTGTTGCTTTACCATAAACGGGTATGTTACTCAGATACAGGATAATATCACATGAAGTATTCACCATACCAATTTAGTATATCTCCATGCCCATGTATGCCATACATATACACGTGTATTTGTAAATTTTATTACATTTTAATGTGCACCCATGGCCCATGACATGTTGTACTGTAGTTCTACCAGAAGTAATGATCACTTACACCCTCACTTCTTCAGCGGATGTTCAAACCTGAGGGTTCCTCTTCTCCTTGTAAATCCCAATATGTATACATAAAGAATCATAGAGAGAGACATTGTACATATGTAAAGAAACACACTGTAGAAAACACGTAGAAAAGCAGATAGATACTATTAAATATGAAGAAAAGCAAAAAGGTATATATATATATATATATTATTTATTTAACTACTCATAAAATATTTGTATAACGAACATATACACTATATATAATTATATAGGGGTGATATGTTTGGGCATGTGTTTTCTGTTTTTGATTTGCTTTTGATTTATGTTTCCTACTTCCCGACTTTTCTGCTTTTCCCTTCTTATTTGCTTTTTCTGCTTTTGTAATTGTCCGCTTCTCTGCGTTCTGTTTTTCTGCTTTTCGCTGCTTCTTTGCTTCTTTGTTTTCCTGCTTACTTGCTTCTTTGCTTCTCCGCTTCTCTGCTGTTCCCTGTTTTTTTGCTTCTCAAACCTAAATAAACCATAAGGAAAATCATACAAAATCATACAAATAAGCCCTAAATCAACCCCAGACCAATCCTCAAACAAAACTAAAGAAACCCTAAGCAAACCCTGAACAAGTCTGCCCCAAATAAACACCAAATAAATAAATAGATAAATGAATATATAAACATATTTATATATATATATATCTAAAGCCGACCCTGAAAGAACTCCAGTTGCAAAATAGAATGCAACATGAAGAGTTCGAGCACCAAACTGCTGCAAATGCGACAGGAAATGAGAGGTTCGAATTCAAAATTGTGCAAATACCCTTGAAATAGCAGCTTCCAGCTCCAAAATGTTTCTGCAAATAGCAAGGAAAACGGACAGAACAGGAACTAAAGAAAAACAAACCCTAAATGGAGAAACAAACATCCTCAAAATTTTATTGACCCTGTATTGTTTATTATATATTGTATATTATATTGGGTATTTCATACGTTTTATTTTATATGTTATACATCATTTAAACATGACATAGCTTTTGGCATGTCTTAATGCTGTATGATTATATTCACATACGTTATATATTTATATAATACGTCATATTAATCATTATATAATTTATACATTGGATATATTTTATTATTAAATCGCGTTTCATATATATATATACACCATATATGATACATGATATAACACTATAGATCCCATGATCCCTCCATCCGCAACGTCCTTTTCCGGCCATCCGTAACGGCCGTTTAAGCGCCGTTTAGGACAGCTTCACGGACTGCATCTTCGACGTCTGCGCCGGCGGCGGCGAGGCGGCGGCTGAGCTGGCGGCGGAGATCATGGAGGAGGACGACTACTGAGGCGACCGGAAAAAACGTTCAGTTGTGGCCCAACTACCCTCTGGTAATTTAACGTAGCTATTGAAAATGGCCCATTTATAGTCTGTTTTCCCATTAAAAATGGTGATTTCCCATTGCTATGTTAGTTTACCAGAGGGTAACAATTATTTTGATGGTTGTAAATGGATCTGGGTAAATTACAACGACCTCACTGTTCTCCCTCACTATAATCATGGTTAGGATTCGGGGAATCATCCCCAAATGGCCTTATTTCAGGTTGGTGAAATATTATAATTTACCCAGATGGATGTAAATGGGTGTTTCCTAAAATAGGGGTGCCCCGAAATCATCCATTTTAGATTGGGATTTTCCATTCTAAACCATCCATTTCGGGGCACCCCCATTATGGAAATCACCAAATGGGGTTGTAAATGTGGTTATTATTTCACAAATGGCAAATGGGGTGACTTATATACTTATAACTTGTTTTTTGATGGGATGAAATAAATTATGTACAGTATACTGTATATCCCATTAATCATCATTAAATCACCATTAATCACCCCTAATCATGGGGTCTATGTTAATTTACCAGAGGGTATCAAACTGTTAATTTACCAGAATGTACAGTTATGGCCCAACTAACACTGATGTTGATGGGGTGAAATAATGATGTATAACCAACTAGTTATAGGAGTTGTTTCAATCCATTTATAACCGTTTTAATGGCCATAACTGTTGGGAAACCGGCATGGAAAACTTGAAAAACATTATGATTGAATGGGAAGTCATTTCCTATTTCATAGGATATTTACGAAAATTCGTGAATTTTCATTGAAAGGATATTTACGAAAGTTCGTGAATTTCCATTGATTATGCATATGAACTGAGGAATTATGGAAGTGATTTATTCGGATCAATTGGGAAGTATAACCTACAGGCAAGGCCCTTTATCAGTTACAATTCAATGAAATCACACCATTTATGGAATTATAACCCTATTTATAGCAATTTATAATCAGCTATTGTAACGATAAATGACTAGTAAACGGCCTTAACTGTATATAATGGAATGCATTAGTTCATTCTGGTCATTGTAACGGGAATAGTCAGAACCAACAGGAACATCTACTGCTGCGCTGTTCCGGGGAAAACCAGGGAGGTTTTATTGGGAAAATCAAATACATATGGAGGTGATATAGATGATTTTCCAAACCTACCCTCTGGTAAACTAACAAAAAACTATGGAAAATCACAATTTTTCATGGTTAAATCCACTAATTATTTCTATGGCCATTTTCAATAGCTATGTTAGTCGACCAGAGGGTACATTGTTTAGATGATTGAGCCATTACAAGTAGCCTGGTTGATTGAACTTTAATAGGACTTAACCATATTTCACCACACTATAGTGGTTTACTTGGTTTGACTGTTTAACCATCAAAGATCGAAAATATACCTGATACATGATGGCTGATGGGGTATTATTTGGTTGTGATACTAACTTGCTTTTTGGGAATAGGCGAAAATGTTGGAGAAAGCGGTTGGGGAAAGCGGTTAGGCTTTTATCCAATGGTTCTCATGGAGATCCCAAGAGAAATATGGTGATTTTCATCGGGTTTCCTCCAAGATAGCCTTAATTCAGGTTAGTGAAATATTATAGTTTACCCAGATTTTATGGGAGTATTAAATGGGATGTCATAATGTCATCGGATTTGTTTTTCAGCAAAACCCTGGAGTTTCTATTGGGGCATCTACAAAAAACTTACAGTTTTAGACGATTTTCTCAATAAAGCCTCCATTGTGGTGGGATGTCCATAGTGAAACAGCACCCATAGGTTGGGATAACACCACTACAACTATGGATATATATATATATATATATATATCCGTTATGTGTGTTCTTAAAATTGTGGTTACATGCGTACACATTTTACAAATATATATGTATATATACATTATACATATAGGTATAAGCACACGCTATGTTACATAAACTGATAATCTTGGCGGGGGCACACGGGTAGTTTAATGGAGATGTAAAGCAAAAAATCAATGAATATTTTTGTGATTTTAAAAATTGGAGAATAATGATGGGACACATATGTTCAAACACCATAATAATTGTGAATATGGTTCCCATGTCATGCATAATCGAAGAACATATGTTACATGATTGATTGTAATGTTGAATAATATTGGAAAATGATGGGACTTAACCAACAACTATCAACACAAATATATTGGTGAATGATCAAATATACCTTGAAGTGTTTTTATTGGAACATCCCTATCCCCCTTAAAATTAATCACCCCCCTTGTATAGTCTGAAATATGTTTATCGTTTTTTTCTAAAACCATAGTTTCTCATGTTTCTGGGCTGTATGATTGTTTGTTTTGGTTGCATCCGATTGTTTTGGGAAATGTATCTGATACCCACAGTTTTGGCCATGAACAGTTATAAATGGACATATAACTCCTATAACTAGGGTTATAGATCATTATAATCCCATTCGCAACTGTTAAGGGCCGTAACTGCAACTGTTGTTTTTTTGAGAAGATTAAGTTTAGGTCTCCCGCAAAAAAAAAAACAGCACACTGGGTCGGTTCAAGGTCGATGATGCAATGAGCAGCGGTGACACACAACTCAAGATAGTTACCCTCTGGCAAACTAATATAGCTGTGGAAAACAGCATATGTTTGGATAATTTACCTATTAAGATGGTGATTTACCAGTTCGCTACGTTAGTTTCCCGGAGGCTAACTGCCATTGGGTTGCGGCAAACAAACTCAATCCTGCACCAATTTTGAGACGTGTTTTGTGGTGTCTCAGCACCGCCACGGTGGGAGCTCCCTAGCAGATGTCTTATTTAATATTTTTGATGTCCCTTGTGAAATCGAGGGAACATCACGTACGCGCTGTTCGGTTGCGGCTTGAACGAGGTGACACTACGTCATGACAAAACTGGTGTGTGGGGGCTAGCAAGGCATTCATCCACTAAAAAAAACATATGTCGATTCTCCTTGGTCAGCTGAAAATATTCAGGGTGTTGCCAATTTTGTTTATTCTCGGACCAAAGTCCGAAGCCCGTCATGCCATCATGCCATGAAATTTCTGGGTCCGAAGTGGCCAAGGGAATCACAGCGTGATTTGGATTAGACTTTAAAATCTCAGCAATCTGTGCGACCTTGACACATAGTGAGTTTGACTGCAAATACCTCTGTCATACTCGATAGGTTCATAGCTTGGAAGGTCTATAGAACAGCACTTTGGGACACATTTTGGGGCACAGTTATGGCTATAACTATGGGATTTTGACCTCCAGAAGGTAGGATAGAATCCCTACAAGTATGGTTATATTATAATATTACAATATGTTATAATATGGTATCATTAATTTGTTATAATATCTTATAAGATGTTTTATTTAACATGTTATAATAAATAGAACCATATATATATAGCACATTTATTAGTGGAGCTTTCCCCCCCGGAGTACCCCTCCAATTTATAGTTTGGACATTGACCCGTACGTGGCACGTGTGGGGCTGCTTTTTTGTTTTAAAGAAATGGCCAAACTAACATAAGTAGTAACATACCTGTGGAGAATGGACAATTTTTTAGCCGATTCACCATGATTTACATATATACTAAGATGGTGTCCAGTTCGCTATGTTAACCAGAGGGTACAGGATGGTGCCCCCCAGTTATAAGTTGCTTTATAACCCCCATTAAATATAGTTATATCTGCCATAAGCCATAGTGAAATTGGAGTTATGTTTACCAACTTAGCTAACGAACTGGGGCACCACCTTGTACCCTCCGGCAATCAAACATGGCTTGTTGGAAGTTCTCCCGCAGTTCGATGGTTTTTTTTTTTTTATCTCCGTTGATTTCCAACTGCCATGCTTAGCCATGCTTGGTGATCGGAGGGTAAAATGACAACATCCGGGGCTGACCTGGGTCTTACAGTTGAGGCCCGAGTTGTACCAGTTATAAGTACTAAGAAAACACCATTTATAGAATGTTTTTTATCCCATAGAAATAACCAGTTAGTTCACTAATAGCCATGGCAATAACTGTAGTTGTCGGAAGACTGACCTGGGGCTGATAGTTTCCAGTAGCATATCATATATATATATATAATACAATGATAAACCGATAAACCATGACAATCTGGGGTATCCGATTTTTTAGAGAGGCCCACTTGATGGTGGCAAACTCGCATTGAAGACCAGGGCCTGCACGGAAAAAATGCTGCAGCGTCACGATTTTGTCCCTCGTGGGAAGCAGTCCATCAGGGCCAACTAGCGTCACGCCGATGGAATTTTGTGCCTAGTCCCAGAGTGACTGAGCGAAAACCCGCGCGGTAATGAATGAAAAAAAACGCGACATGTTGTCGTTCTTTCGCACACACAAGGGAACTCTAATCAAAACATGTTCAAACAGACAATACATGAGTGCGTTTTTTGTGGTATGCAGGTATACTGATTCACTGGTCATGAGATCGTTCCGATATGTGTATATATTTAGACATACTGCGGATGGAAGAAATCCTGCACCACCTTGGATGGTTGAACCCCCTTTAAATAATGGAATAAACCACCTATCAACTGGTGCAGGATTTCTTCCATCCACCGTGTAATACCGAACATATATGTATATATAATTTTAGTTGTTGGTGGGTAAATTAATTATGACATATGATCCTGTAGATGATATAAGTAACAATATATCACAATGTGTTTTTTGTTCAAACCGCCAATTGAAAACCCATGCATAGTACATAACCAAGAAAACACACACATAGTATAAACCCATCCATCCATCCATCCATCCATCCACCCACCCACCCATCCATCCATCCATCCATCCATCCGTACTACATCAATACCTAGATACATAGATTATATCATAGACAAAGACTAGACGGTCGAAAGTATAACTATACCTATATGTACCCTCCAGTAGTCAAAAAAGATTTGCAGGAAAATCCATCATTTAGTTCGATGATATTCCCATTCAAACACCATTTATAGAGGATTTTCCAGCTTGCCATGTTTGATGACACAAGAGGGTATACTCAATTGAAAACCCAGTAAGTTCAATATTAATTTGTATTATAAATCATAGTTACTTTACCTAGGCAAATAGCTATTATATTTTCCCCGTAATATGAAACACCTCGCAGAAACCATGGTTTAGTAAGGTTTAGTAGGGGATGAAACCACATTTTTGGGACCATACAATGAGGGTGTTTAACAGGTGGATGGGATTGTTATATCTTCCCATCATTTCCCATAATGTGGGTACAACAATAAAAACATACTACATAAGTCATTGAGACAAACATATCAATGAATATATTTTTAAGAATATATATATATAATGATTATTAATGTAGATTGCCGTGTCTCAATACTTCTGTCTCATTAGTGTCCCCAAAATCACCATTTTTATAGGTAGTATGTTTAGACTCAACGCCCACCATTTGCCCCACAGTTTACATGGGGTAGGATGGGGTGGGGTGGCATGGAGTGGGGTGGGGATGTTAACGTTCCCTGGACCATGTGCCTTCGACCATGCACAATCCTATAAGTTCATCCCGTCGAGCTCTTCCAGAAGCAGGGCAAATGGCAGGAGTTGATCGAATGTTTACCGTTCTCAGTCATGGGTGGTAAAAATGGCATTGTTTTACCCCCATCATTGCCTCATTTGGCACTTGGGGTCTATCCCATTGACTACAGTTAAGGCCCGAAATACCAGTTATAAGTCTTATAACCCCATTTATAGAATGTATAATCCCATTGAAATAACCAATTATAACTAATAAATGGCCATAACTGTGGGGGTGATTTTTCATGGGGTTTCAATGGGATTAAATATCTCAATGGTTTCTTACAGTTATGGCCATTTATTAGTTATAACTGTTTTTTTCAATGGAATTATACATTCTATAAATGGGGTTATAAGGACTTATAACTGGTATTTCGGGCCTTAGCTGCAGGTGCTCTTCAATCGTTCTGAGGACCCCTTTGTGAGTTTGGAGGGTGGACCTCTGTTGGGTTGATTTCTTGGGAGTTAAGGCCGGAAATACCAGTTCTAAGTGGTTATTTGGATGGCTATAAATGGGGGGTACTATGGGGTACCCCAATAGCTGGATGGTTTATTTCATGGAAAGTTCGATGAACATGGATGTTTTTGGGGTACCACCATTTTAGGAAACCACCAAATACAGTTATAATTCCATAAGCGGGGTTTTTTCACTGACTTATAACTGGTATTTTGGGCGACAACTCTGGGAGTTATACTACGGAATCTACTAGCGATGATGATAATCCATGGTAGGGAAACCGGTTTCCACTAACTAGTACAATGAAATGGGATTGAGCCTCTGGTAAACTGAAAAATATACTACGGAAAATCACCATTTCCAATGGGTAAAGCAACTATACATGGCTATGTTCAATAGCTATGTTAATTACCAGAGGGTATGGCGTGTTTTGTTAAGGAATTCAACTGCAGAAGATTGTGGTTGGTTGATGAGTTGTTTTTGGTTAAGCATCAATTAACATTGCGGATATCAAACCATCGAAGCAACGTTGGGATTTAAGCAAAAAAAACATGGATTTTCGCTGGGGCAACATTTGTGATCTGAGGAGAGTTGAGTGGATTCTGTTTGGGAAGGCACTTAGACGGGAATGCTGCTAGCCGTGCAATCATCCATTTTGTTAAACATGATTAAATATGTCTGGCCAGTCATTTTCCCACAAGTTTGTGCCCCACACTCATATATACATATATATATATATTTACATTTATATACGATGTGGCCCCCCCTAGATAGCTAAGTTGGTTTATAATGTGAATTTCGCGATGTTTTGTGATACTTAAACTTTAGTATATACGGAGTTTATAAACCAAAAAACATCAGGTTTGGGTGCCCGAGATATATAGCTATATAATGTTAGTCAAGCATTAATATACCAACACATAAGCTTGTCCACTAGTAAACCACTTGCAAAGTGGGGCCCCCAAACGGTAGCTAAGTTGGTTAATAACTCCAATAACTATGGTTTATGGTACCTTTAACTATAGTTACAGGTGCTTAAAAACCAACTTACAACTAGGGGGCCCCACATTGTATGGATTAGTTTAAGTTGATATGGATTGATATGGCTTACCAATAGCTATTCACGGTTCATGGTGACTCTAATCGCTTATTATATACACTAATGATTAACAGTTACTAAGATTTGTTGTTTAGCGTTCATGTTTTTCCGTGACCGGAGGCTCGACTCATGAAAACAGGCCAGCTGCTGGTCAGCTTCTCCTATAAGTGGTATACGGGGCCGCCTTACTGTACTTGGTGGCTCATCCAACTTAGTAAGTGGGTTATAACCCCAGTTATAAATGAGATAAGTAGGTTAATCCACTTATCATTGGGCTTATAACCCACTTACGATTCGTGGGATGAGCCACCAAATACCTGGCCAATGACAGAAAACGGTGCTGTTGTTTGCGGCGGGTGAGGACGAAGGCTGGGTGATAAGTTTTTTTTTCAACCATGATTCATGATAAAGAGCTCATACAGTTTTGGCCATGGCGTTTTTTGGGATAACTAACTGCTGATTTAACTCTGGGATAATATTAATACATTCTATAAATTGATGGGGTTTTCTGTTCGTATTTATAACTGCTATGACGTAAAGGGCCTACAAACTGTATTAGTGGCAACACATCACGACTCTCGCGACTTGGGGTCCTCTGAAGCCCGCCCAACCTCAGCGTGGAGCGGTAACAGGTTACCCACGCCGCAGGGCTGCAATGGGCTGCATGTCAGAGCCAGGGCCATTTTACACATGGGCATAGTACACGGAGGCCGTTGAGTTTGAGAAGCAGAAGGCTGCAACAGAGATTGCAGCGCTGAATTACACAGTTGAAACTATTGCGGATAGTTGCAGAGAACAAGCTGAGCTCTTGTGCAGTTTGTGCGCTGCAACTGGCACGCAGTTTGCGATGTGTCAGAGCAGTAGATATTATATATATATGTAAATATGTATGCATAATATAATCAATAGGTTTTATGAACCAACCTTAAAACTGGGGTGGCACCTCCTTGTGTAGTTTTCAGCAACTTTGGAACCTTATCAACAAGGAGAGTCGGTGCATTGGGGACCGACATGTTTGAGCACGTGATTTTGGACACGACTCACAACCTGGAAGAACTTTGATATGTATACAGTAGAAATACGCATAGAAACTTAAGATGAGCATTGTCATGAAGCAAAGCGACTGAGAAGTATGTATTCCCAGGCCCCAGGCTGTTTGATACCAGCCGTGAAGCATGAAAACCTGGTTTGTGATGATCATCCAATACAGGAAAATGGCCCTTGAAAAATACAAGTTTTATGAGTGGGTGAATTCACCCCATTTATGGAATTATAACCCCATTGATGGCCATTTATGATCATGTATAACTGCAAAATGACCTGAACTGTGGATAATTCATAACGACGTTCCGTATAACTGCTTTAACTCGGGCCTTAATTACAGTTATGGCCATGGCTATTAGTGAACTAACTGCTGATTTCTATGGGTTAAAAAACATTCTATTTTGATGGGGTTTTCTTAGTACTTATAACTTATATAAAGCTGGTATTTCGGGCCTAATCACGGGCTCATCGAATCGAAAAAATGGTAACGCCCCGTCGTGTTGCTTGGTTGGTTTAACCGAACTGGGGGGTTGCTTAAAATACCCATGACATATTGGAGAAAATGAAGGATTTTAGTGGAAATTAATACCTTTTTTTAGTGGAAATTAACCTTCCAACCCCGAAAAACGGCAGGGTCTGTGTTAATTTATTGGATCTATTTCCCATTACCCATTGTATCCTCCTTGTATGGTGAAGCCCTCCAGTTATACGTTGGAAACATGACCAAACATACTTTACTTCGTGTGATCCCCACCATGACATTTATACATTTTCTTACTGGCAAATCTTCTGGCATTCTATCTGACATATCTTCTGGCATTCTATCTGGCAAATCTTCTGGCATTCTATCTGGCATATCTTCTGGCATTCTATCTGACATATCTTCTGGCATTCTATCTGGTATATCTTATGGCATATATTCTGACATATCTTCTGGCATTCTATCTGGCATATCTTCTGGCATATTTTCTGGCATTCTATCTGGCATATCTTCTGGCATATGTTCTGGCATATCTTCTGACATATCTTCTGGCATTCTATCTGGCATATTATCTGGCAAATCTTCTGGGATTCTATCTGGCATATCTTGTGGCATTCTATCTGACAGTTTATCTGGCATTCTATCTGGCATACCTTCTGGCATTCTATCTGGCGTTCTATCTGGCATATCTTCTGGCATTCTATCTGGCATATCTTCTGGCATTCTATCTGGCATATCTCATGGCATTTTATCTGGCATATCTTCTGGCATTCTATCTGACATTCTATCTGGCATATCTTCTGGCATTCTATCTGGCTGTTGAGGTCCAGCGGTGCACACTGAGCTGGGCAGCTCGCAGGTTGACGTCCAGCAGAGCGCACTGAGCTGGGAAGTTGGCGAAGAGCTTGGCGACGAGTTGGCAAGGTTAGCAAGGCGGAAGTGGAGGTGGAAGAGGCAGAGGCGAGGAGGAGGGCGAGGAGGACAGCTAGTCGAGGAGGAGGAGGCGGAGGAGGAGGAGGCGGGCATGCGCTCTGATAGAATCTAACAACCCTCACCTGGCAGGTGGGGAAAAAACTATGTTATCCTACAAGGTGGTGCCCCCCCAGTTAAAAGTTGGTTTACAATGCCATTAATTATAGATATATCTACCATAAGTCCTAGTTATTAGAGTTATGTTCACCAACTTAGCTATCTTGGGGGCACCACATTGTATAAATATGTATATATATATATATACCCTCTGGTTACTTAACATAGCTATGGAAAATATATAATAACTACATTACATCAGTTCTATCAGTGCTATCCCGCGGCCCTCAACCATATTTGATGATTCACCACAAGGTGAGTCCCCACAGTGATGATTGTTGGTGTAAAACTTCATGAACTATAGAAGAATAATATCATGTTATATCATCTGCTTGGTGGTTTGGAAGCATGTTTTTTTCATTCAGTTGGGAACTTCCATCCATCCCAACTGACGAGTTGTCCATCACTTTTCAGAGGGGTTGGGCTCAACCACCAACCAGTGAGTTATATCCTCCAAATCAGCCATAGAATGTGGGCCCCCCCAGTCATAAGTTGGTTTATAATCCCCAATACCTAGAAGTATAAATAGGTATAAGTACCATAAACCATAGTTATTGGACTTATTAACCAACTTAGCTATCGTTTGTGGGCCCCACTTTGTAGAATTCACTAACCAACTGATTTGCACCAGCATCTCGCGATTTCGAGAGCCCGGCCTCACGTAGTGTAATCTGTGTAACCGCGGCTAGGAGCTGTATGGCAGCGCGTTTGTCTACAGCGTCCAAGCTGGTACAACGGGAAGTTCCCTGGGTTGCAATGCGGTACAAGGTGGTGCCCCCCTAGCTATAAGTTGGTTTATAATCCCATTAACTAAAGATACTCTACCATAAGTCCTAGTTATTAGAGTTATATTCACCAACTTAGCTATCTTGGGGGCACCACATTGTAGCTGCTGGTGGTGATGACCAACTGGATGGGTAGTGTGATTCTTTGCCAAAAATCTGATCGTTTCTGGGTCAACCTAACTGTTAGATACTACAAGGCACTTTTGTCTTTTATGAATGGTAAAATGTACTAAGTACTAACCAGCTAGAAATTACATTGTCTGGCAGGTATCTCAAATTCACCATGAAATGTGAGTGTTTCCTTCAAATTTTGTACTGTACCTTCCGTGTAAATTGAGGTTTCAGTGGGAAAATCATCGAACTATGTGATCGGATTTTCCAGCAAGCCATGTTAGATTACCAGAGATTATCTACGATTTTTCAATGTATAGTGTAGTACACGCCATGATCTACCAACCATTGTTTTGGCATGGTATCTAACATTGGCAATAAACAGATGGTGATACTTACCTATAAATAAAACCCTGCAAATGTGTTGCGCCCACGCTTGGAAGAACACATGTGGTTCTTCGATATGGTGATGTAGCTGTTCCGATTGACCCTCCAAATACCCCTGAACAGATATGAAAAAATGGCAAAAAGTTCTCAGAGTATGGGGCAACAGTGGATGCACTGGCCAAGTGCTTGGCAGGAGTGTCAAGCACCATGACTTGGCTCCGCACAAGTGGGACAGGTTTCACTTGCTGGAAGCAATGCCCTGGCCGACGCCGACCAGCTCGACGTGGAAACATCAACCAATCGCACGGTTCCAACGAATAGCGCCAGTGGTGGTGCAGTGCCGTGCAAACGGAGGGTTCCCAAGGCTTCAGAGAAATCTGGGTGTTCAAGACGCAAAAGGCAGATTTCCCTCCTCCAAATGCTTCATCAAATCCGGAAGCTTTGGGTATCCAGAGGTGATTGAGGATATGCTGATATGATGTTGAATGCCTGTTTGGGAACTTATAATAATGGATCTTTTTGGACGCTATTTCCCCTACAAAGTGGGGCCCCCTAGATAGCTAAGTTGGTTAATAACTCCAATAACTATGGTTTATGGTACTTATACCTATAGTTACTGGGGATTATAAACCAACTTATGACTGGGGGGCCCCACATTGTAAATATGTTTAATCAACCAGGCTTCATTTTTCCAAGGATGTCCAAGAAATTTCCAGGCTTCACATTGCAGATTCTTTGCCATCAACAGGGGGTTCCCACGGAAAATTCTAAAGCTTTCAAGTGCGAGCTAGCCATGTGGTACATAGGCTGATCAAGTTGCACATTTAGTATTTTAACTATATACCACACGTGATGATGCAAGCTATATACAACTATATATATGTATCAATATCCATTATTATAGTTATCAAACCTCTATATATATATTCTATCTATATACCACAGTATATAAGCTATATACCTATCTATCATGTGATGCAACGGAAACCCAATCAAAATTTGAAGCGCTTTGCAAGGGTCGAAGTTGTAGTCGGTCCTTCAAAGGAGCTGGTGTTTATCAATGACCATGCAACAGGAACCGATAAAAATTGGAGGTACCTACCATATATGTTTGGCCTAATTTTCAGGCCTATGTAAGGGGATATACCCCCAAAATATTGCCAAACATATGGTAACGTACATTAGGATCCTGGAATTACTATTCATGTTTATGCAGGTTCATTGTGATGGTTGCATAGGTATTTTTACATACAACTAGAGCTAGAATTAGTTCTATTGTGGGCTGTGACAATCAACTCTGATTCTTTCAATCCCCTACCCCAAAAAAATCCAGGTCAACATAGTGACCGTTTATGAGGACAATGGTATACAGTATTTGTATAGCAATGCATGGCTTTCTTAACTTTGGGTGTGACCGCATTGCACAAAAAACAAATCAGCTATACATATCACATTATCATATCCGTATAAATCTCATTAGATCCATATTTTTCTATGGTTGTCCAATGGTTTTCCAACATAGTTTTCCTACAGTTTTCCTTGGCTTTCCTACTATGGTAAACGGAGACCCTGTGATTTTCTTGAACGTCTGTGACAACCCCTCAGCAGGTGCAGGTGTTCCCGTGGTGGTGCAATACCCTGATGGTTACGAGGCAAGGCGACGTTGCGAGATATCCGGCGGATCTATCCCATTGGAACATCATAAATGTGGTATCGATTTCTGGTTGGTGGTTTGGAACATGTGTTTTTTTCCATATACCCTCTGGTTATTTAACATAAGCCATGGGAAATGGCCCATTTATAGATGGTTTACCTAGTATAAATGGTGATTTTCCCTGGCTATGTTAAATAACCAGCGTAACCAGATGGTATTTGGAATAATCCCAGCTGATTTTCATATTTTTCAGAGGGGTTGAAACCACCAACCAGTATCATTTGGGGACCCCAATAGATGCAAAAATCGACGTTGTTGAATGCGATATATGGGATTTAAGCATCAAATATAAGGCTTTCATGTTTTTTTTTCCCCAACAGCAGAATGCTTTGGGGTCTTCAGCCATAGTAAAGGTTTCGGAGCAGACCGGAGCAGCTCCAAAACCCATTCCCCCAAGGTTCCCAGGTTCCAAGTAAAGGTTCCCAGGTTCCCAAGTCAAGGTTCCCAGGTTCCCAAGTAAAGGTTCCCAGGTTCCCAAGTAAAGGTTCCCAAGTAAAGGTTCCCAAGTAAGGTTTCTCAAGGTTCCCTCAAGGTTCCCAAAAGGTTCCCTCAAGGTTCCTTCAAGGTTCCCTGCAAGGTTCCCAAGTTTTCCAAGTAAAGGTTGTCAAGGTTCCCAGGTTCCCAAGTAAAGGTTCCCAAGTAAACGTGGTCCAGGTTCCCAAGGTGACATTGTAAAGGTTTCTATAAGATTCCCAAGGTTAGATTGTCAAGGTTCCCTCAAGGTTCCCAAAAGGTACCCTCAAGGTTCCTTCAAGGTTTCTTCAAGGTTCCCTGAAGGTTCCCAAGTTGTCCAAGGTTCCCAAGGTTGTATTGTAAAGGTTCCCTCAAGGTTCCCAAGGTTACATTGTAAAGGGTTCTCAAGGGTTCCAAGGTTATATTGTCAAGGCTTCCTCAAGCTTTCCAAGGTTGCATTGTAAAGGTTCCCTCAAGGTTCCCAAGGTTACATTGTAAAGGTTCTCAAGGGTTCCAAGGTTATATTGTCAAGGTTTCCGCAAGCTTTCCGAGGTTGCATTGTAAAGGTTCCCTCAAGATTCCCGAGTTTCCCAAGTAAAGGTTGTCAAGGTTCCCAAGGTTGTATTGTAAAGGCTCCCTCAAGGTTCCCAAGTTTTCCACGTAAATGTTCTCAAGGTCCCCAAGGTTATTATGTAAAGGTTCCCAAGTAGTAATATTCTCCGTAGTAAATTAATTTCTTTAAGAAATTTGAATGCGGCTACACGCGCGGAACCCACGCAGAACAACACGCGCGGAACCCGCGCAAAACGCAGACACGCATAACGCGCATAGCGCGCGGAAACCGCGCGAAACGTAGACGCGCGGAACCCGCGCGTACTATTAATACTTCTAGTATAGTAGTAGTAGTAGTAGTAGTAGTAGTAGTAGTAGTAGTAGTAGTAGTAGTAGTAGTAGTAGTAGTAGTGGTAGTAGTAGTAGTAGTTGTAGTAGTTGTAGTAGTAGTAGTTGTAGTAGTAGTTGTAGTAGTAGTAGTAGTAGTAGTTGTAGTAGTAGTTGTAGTAGTAGTAGTAGTAGTAGGTAGTTTGTAGTAGGTAGGTGGTAGTAGGTAGGTGGTAGTAGGTAGTAGGTAGTAGGTAGTAGGTAGTAGGTAGTAGGTTCCCATGTCAAGGTTCCCAGGTTCCCAAGTAAAGGTTCCCAGGTTCCCAAGTAAAGGTTCCCAGGTTCCCAAGTAAAGGTTCCCAAGTAAAGGTTCCCAAGCAAAAGGTTCCCAAGTAAAGGTTTCTCAAGGTTCCCAAAAGGTTCCCTCAAGGTTCCTTCAAGGTTCCCTGCAAGGTTCCCAAGTTTTCCAAGTAAAGGTTGTCAAGGTTCCCAGGTTCCCAAGTAAAGGTTCCCAAGTAAACGTGGTCCAGGTTCCCAAGGTGACATTGTAAAGGTTTCTATAAGATTCCCAAGGTTAGATTGTCAAGGTTCCCTCAAGGTTCCCAAAAGGTACCCTCAAGGTTCCTTCAAGGTTTCTTCAAGGTTCCCTGAAGGTTCCCAAGTTTTCCAAGGTTCCCAAGGTTGTATTGTAAAGGTTCCCTCAAGGTTCCCAAGGTTACATTGTAAAGGGTTCTCAAGGGTTCCAAGGTTATATTGTCAAGGCTTCCTCAAGCTTTCCAAGG
>CAMXCT020000768.1:125000-126852 GCA_947184155.2 Cladocopium goreaui
TGCATTTGAAACCCAAGCCTACAAATCTCGCAGGTGAACGGACATCCTTGAGAGATGGAACGGGCGCAGCAGCGTTTTGACTGGGTTCTTGGGGGTTGAGATTTTTCAAAAAATCCCACATCATAGTTTGAGAAATGTTCACACCATAGTTTCAAGCAGTCAGCTTTCGGATGCGATGCGTGCGGCGAAAAGAAACCCGCAGTGATTTGCAGCTGAAAGCAAACAGGTTTAATGAAATCGCAATGCGCGCTTTCCATGTTGTATAAGCCGCAAAGAAAAGGACCCGGCCCAGCGTAATATTCTATTTTTTAAAGGCAAAGCCTTGTGATAAAGCCGGATTTTTTTTTGAACAAGGTCCATTGTGAAGAGTTATGTGAGTGGGCCTGTTTTGGCTTGCGACCGCAAGGGAAAGTTTTAGCATCTTTTCAGTCACTGACAAGTAAGAAAACATCTATTGGACATGACTGTCCAAGGTTCAAAAAAAACAATGGCTCTTCATAGCTTGCCCAATGGCTCTTCATTGCTTGCCATAAATGTGCTTCATTCATAGGTGAAGGCGCAACATGCCATAACATGCCTCATGTTAGTACTCTTATTTGAAGATGGGCTTTTGGAGCCCCAATTCAATTTGGAACCCCAAATCAAAAGAAATAACTTTGAATGCGGCCTCCACGATGAGCTGGAAACGCTGCTGCAGCGAGCCGAACGCATTGCCCGAGAGGCCAACCGAGGTGACATCGAAGGCTGGGGAAGCCTGAACTGAGAGCCCAGCTAGAAGCATTTTGAAAATGGGTTGCATAGATGAAGCCAATGGATCTTGGCACCCCTTCAGTTTCTTTGTGGAGACTCGTGTACAGATTTCTTTGTATATACATTTTCTGTGAGTCGTCCGTCGTAATGGAGATTAAGAGCCGCTAATTTTCCACATGTGCATTTTGCGCTTGGTATGTTCCTTTTCTTTCAGCTTCGTCGTAGATTCGTTTCACCTCATCCCTCTTGGTATAGATCATTCTCACCAAACATCTCTCGCAAATTCATTGCATGTTTGGTTGTTTCAATGTGTGAGTACATAACCGCAAGGTTATGTCGATTTCGTATGTTTCACATGCGTGCGTGTTTTTAAGCATGGCGCTGACCCCAACAGGCCGACTAATTTCTAAGTCGGACATTGGGTAGCGCTTGCGTTGATTAGGTCCAATGCGGCAGTTGTCCAATATGCGTGACGGATCTCTTTTGTGTACACTAGTGGTGCGTGTAAACAACATTTTGTACAGCTACTACGTGCTATCGCGCACGTAGAGGGGGGCTGTTGTTATTCACTGCGCCAAACCCCTTGTTTTACCGTGTACTACCTGTTGAATCGGTAGCAACATCTGGCCCGAGTCCAAAAAGGTTACTTAGCGGATAGCTGCATAGCTTTGCTGAAACCTTGAAATATAGTTGTCGTTGTCGTTGTCGTTGTTGTTGTTGTTGTTGTTGTCGTCGTCGTCGTCGTCGTAATTGTTGTTGTTGCTGTTGTTGTTGCTGTAGCTTAGCGTAGCTGTTGCTGTTGCTGTTGCTGTTGCTGTTGTTGTTGTTGCTGTTGCTGTTGCTGTTGCTGTTGTTGTCGTTGTCGTTGTTGTTGTCGTTGTTGGTGATGTTGTCGTTGTTGTTGCTGTTGTTGTTGTCGTTGTTGTTGTTGTTGGTGGTGGTGTTGCTGTTGTTGCTGTTGCTGTTGCTGTTGTCGTTGTCGTTGTTGTTGTTGTTGTTGCTGCTGGTGTTGTTGACGTTGTTGTTGTGTTGTTGCCGTTGTCGTTGTCCTTTTCGTTGTCCTTGTTGTTGTCGTTGTGTCGCTGTCGTTGTTGTTGTCGTT
>CAMXCT020000768.1:127279-142279 GCA_947184155.2 Cladocopium goreaui
GGGAGCTAATCAATGTTTAAGGTTATATTAGGGAAATATATGCAAAAAATGAGGAAATAGAGACAAAATATAAAACTAATTGAAACTAATTAAGGAAACAAAAGTGAGATAGCTTATAATAATGAAATGATCGGGAAACAATTGAATCATATGGAAATAATGATGAAATACTATGGAAATCAATAGGGAAATCAATGGGGAATTCATTGGAAAACTAAGGAGGAAACTTAATTTAAAATGAACTAATTGCGGTGACCTCTTCCACAGTATGAACTATGAAATGATATCATCTCTAGCAAATACAATGAACCATTGAGGAAATAGTAGTGAAAATTATTAGGAAAATAAAGGCATGATATGGGAACCAGTGCAAAACTTAAGGACATAATAGGGGCACATTGTTGTAAAACTAATTGGAAAATAATTAAGGGAGCAAAAGCATCCTCATCCTGGAACCTCATTAAATTTGCATCAGATTTTGCCTTGGATTTTTATCCTCATTTTATCTTCATTCTGAAACCTCAATAAATTTGCATCGGATTTTGCCTTGGATTTTTATCCTCATTTTATCCTCATTCTCAATCCTCATTTTATCCTCATTTCCTCATCAAATCCTCATTTTATCCTCGTTTTATCTTCATTTCATCATCAAATCCTCATGTTATCCTCATTTTACCCTCATTTTATCCTCATGTTATCCTCATTTTATCCTCGTTTTATCCTCATTTCTTCATCAAATCCTCATCAAATCCTCATTTTGTCTTCATTTTATCCTCATTTTTTCTCTTCATTTCCTCATCAAATCCTCATTTTATCCTTATTCTCAATCCTCATTTTTTTCTCATTTCCTCATCAAATCCTCATTTTATCTTCATTTTATCCTCATTTTATCCTCGTTTTATCCTCATTTTATCTTCATTTTATCTTCATTTCCTCATCAAATCCTCATTTTATCCTCATTTTATCTCCATTTCCTCATCAAATCCTCATTTTATCCTCATTTTCTCTTCATTTCCTCATCAAATCCTCATTTTATCCTCGTTTTATCCTCATTTTATCTTCATGTTATCTTCATTTCCTCATCAAATCCTCATTTTATCCTCATTTTATCTCCATTTCCTCATCAAATCATCATTTTATCCTCATTTTATCTTCATTTCCTCATTAAATCCTCATTTTATCCTCATTTTATCTTCATTGAACCTTAAACACTCCTCACAAAAGACCCAAACCACACTCAAACCACACTCAAACGACTCTCAAACCACTCTCAAACCACTCTCAAACCACTCTCAAACCACTCTCAAACCACTCTCAAACCATACTCAAACCACTCTCAAACCACACTCAAACCACACTCAAACCACACTCAAACCACACTCAAACCACACTCAAACCAGGTAGAACAATGAAATATCATTGTTGCTTCATGGTTTTTGGTACGTCCTGCCCCCCCCCCAGATTCTCACATGGCAAAATTAAGCCAACCTATTAGAAGTGAACAACAACGCAGCGAATCTAATAACTATATACAATCATTAATTATTTAAACCAATATCAATGGTCCTTAATAAATGTTTGAATTAAGTCTCTACTCAAAAGTTAGTCTCAGTCTCAATGTACCCAAACATGCTTGAATCGTTTCTCTCTCCTTAGCATTTTACCACCCCAAACATAACTCAAACTCACTCAACTTCAACTCAATTTCAACTCAAATTGGACTCAATTTCAACTCAAAACAACTTCAACCCAAAAATGCGATCAAAGTTTTTTCTGTTTGAACTTGTCTTCAAAACACCCTCGATTTCTTAAAATCTATTTGATTATATTTTTGCATTTCCCTCAAACCACCCTCAATTTCTCAAAATCTACTCGATTGCTTTTTTTGCAAAAAAATCATCAAACGGAAAATTCCTCAAAATCAACTCAAAATGGTTTTGTTGATAATCGGGTGATCCATCGCTCAAAATGACCTCAAAATCTACTCGCCGCGCTCTCAACGTTTGTGGGCGTCGTTTTGTTACCCCCCCAAATGGCACCCTATGATAGTAGTAGTAGTAGTAGTAGTAGTAGTCGTAGTGGTAGTAGTAGTAGTAGTAGTAGGGGAGGCCGGCGGGCAGGACGGCGCAAAAATGCACTGCATTGCTTGGTCATGAAACAAAAACTACCACGCTTATATGGAATTATTGTTTGGGATCTACGGCCGCTGCTTTCTTGCTGTTGGGAATATTCTTTGGGATTATTTAACATTCAAACATATGGGGATTCTTAATTCCATGATTGATGATTAACTCGTGATTTTCGGGGGATTGAGCAACCATTAAGGAAAAGGACATACATATTATATATATAAACTGGTTGGTGGTTTCAAACATTTTTTATGTTCCATAATATATGGGATAATCCTTCCCATTGACTAATAATTTTCAAGATGGTTAAAACCACCAACCAGTTGTGGTTGAACAACCAGGAAAAAAGGGAAATATATAGTAAGACACAACTGATACATGATGGTTTCTTGATTATTATGTATGGGCTAATACTATCCAATATATTGGGGATTCTCCACCCACAATCCATGAACTGGGAAATCCATCCTTGACCAACCAGTAAGCCATTCTGTGGCTGGTGGTTTCATATTTCTTGGTTTCCCCAGTACTGCCTGAGTACTTCGCTACACAAACCCTCAAGGTTGGAACTGTGGGGTGATCTGTACCATGCTGTACCAACAGTGATCATTGAAATGGCCCAGAGTCTGTACAACAAGTACCGTCTGGTAAACTAAAAGTAACTAACATACATAGCTATGGACATCACCATGTTCAATATGTAACTTATCTATAAATGGGCCATCTATACCATAGCTATATGAGTTTACTGGAGTGTACAAGGTGGTGCCCCCCCAGTGATGTTTGTTGGTTTATAATCCCACTAACCATAGATATATCTACCATAAGTCCTTGTTATTAGAGTTATAAACCAACTTAGCTATCGAACGGGGGCACCACTTTGTACACATTCCATTCAACGATTTAACTGTGCAAACTAATTGCGCAAGGTGATTTCTCATAGGAAAAAGGACATGGAGCGTCTTCCTATGGGGTGAAACAAGCAACCAGTGATGTTTGGTGGTGGGGATGGTGTATTTTTGTACCTGATATATGTTTCAAATTTCGGACTGGATTGTTCCGCATTGGGTTCTTGAAATGGGGTTTTAGCAGTACACAACAAACTCTGGCAGCAGAGATCCTTGGTTTTAGGAAAAAAGAACAGGGTGAGTCAACCATTCAATCTATCAACCTATTTATGCATTGATTGAGAGATAGTCAACTATGATTTGCATGTGTTTGTTTTTGCCCCCTTGTTCCCATGTTGAAACATCCCTTTGTTGGTTTTGATCCCATTGGAAACATTGTCTCCAATATGTTTCAGGTGTATCGAAGCATTGTGACCCCATTTTGGGGAGAACCACCACCCTGCGAGGCAGATGTTGGACTTCAGAAGAGAGTCTCAGTGGCAAGGTTTTCAAGACCTGAAGCTCCACTTGGTGGCTCATCCCACGGATCCTAAGTAGGTGAAATAACCCTGGTTACAAGTGGATTAACCCTACTTATCCCACCAAAAAAAACAGGGTTATAACCTACTTAGGATCCGTGGGATGAGCCACCAAGCACAAGAATGCCTTAAAGAAAAACAGGGAGTTCAAGGGGGATTTGTTTACAAAACTTCAGCAGCAAGAACTAGGATCAAACCAGAAGAGATGGGACCTAAAAAACGGGACGAAATCATGTACATTCCACAAGTTTCTGGGTGTGCAGTTAAGGCCCGAGTCATACCAGTTTTAAGTACTCAGAAAACCCCAAGATCTGGCAGGGCTGGTGGCTTGTCCGCACAGGTTTCATTTGGCACGGTGAACTGTATCATTAGTTCCGCAATGTCGATTGGAGGCCCGAACGCGCCCACTTTGTGTCGGCGAGAGCTGACAGCTGATTCATGCAAATTGGGTGACTCCCAGTTGATAATGTTTGGCCCTTCTGGAGCAACAGGATCTGCACCAGGTCAGCCCCAAATCGGAAGCTCACAGGCAGCACGAGGTAGAGGACAGAGCAGGCAGAATTCGCTGTTCTCAGGCCCTTGTCCTATCGATCCGCCAGAGGTGGCATGGTCTATGATCAACAATTGCTACCATGCCCTTCTGTTGCCCCGACCAGGCACACTGCCAGTTCTGCAACCAACCCATCAAGAAGAAGAGCGGGCAGCCTACGCACGAAAAGCACTGCACCCAGAGGCCACCGGACTGGCAGCCGCCAGACCCGAAGCGGAGACGGCACTGGCGTCTCGAGATGTGACTGTCAGATTCGTCACTTACTTTCGTGAAGCTTACCAACCCCCATCAAAATAGAATGTTTTTCCCGAGAGCGTCTGAGCGCAGGGTTCTTCCAATAGTGGGGGTCTGTAAAACACCTTCTCATCTTCACATCTTCTCATCTTCACATCTTCTCATCTTCACATCTTCTCATCTTCACATCTTCTCATCTTCTCCTCATCTTCTCATCTTCACATCTTCTCACATCTTCTCATCTTCACATCTTCTCATCTTCACATCTTCTCATCTTCACATCTTCTCATCTTCTCACATCTTCTCACATCTTCTCACATCTTCTCACATCTTCTCACATCTTCTCACATCTTCTCATCTCACATCTTCTCCTCTTGCCCTCTTACCCTCTTGCCCCTCTTGCCCTCTCCTTCTTTTCTATTTCTCTTCTGAAGGCGGGGGCAGGGGCAGTGCCAACGAGACGGCACGAAACGCAACCGTTTCGCACGAAACGAGGTTCGATCGCCAAAAACTGAGTAAAATTGCGATTTCCACCGGTCCCGCGCAACCCTTTCGCACGAAATTAGGTTCGATCGTCAATAACTGCAGTAAAATTGCGATTTCAACTTGTCCGGCGCAACCCTTTCGCACGAAATGAGGGCCGATCGCCAAAAACTGCGGTAAAAGTGCGATTTCCGGGTTCCCGTTGCAACCCTTTCGCACGAAATGAGGGTCGATCGTCAAAAACTGCAGTAAAATTGCGATTTCAACTTGTCCGGCGCAACCCTTTCGCACGAAATGAGGGCCGATCGCCAAAAACTGCGGTAAAAGTGCGATTTCCGGGTTCCCGTTGCAACCCTTTCGCACGAAATGAGGGTCGATCGCCAAAAACTAAGGTAAAATTGCGACTTTTTCTGTGTGTACAAAGCTCTGTGTGCTGTGTGTGAAAGTTTCTGTGTGTAAAAGCATCTGTGTAAAAGCGTTTGTGTAAACGCGTCTGCTTAAAAGCTTCTGTGTGCTCTGTGTCAAAGTGTCTGTGTGTCAAAGCGTCTGTGTGTAAAGTTTCTGTGTGTAAAGGTGTCTGTGTCTGTTTGTAAAAGCTTCTGTGTGTAAAAGCGTTTGTGTAAAAAGCGTCTGTGTAAAAGCGTCTGTGTGTGCAATCTTCTGTGTGTAAAAGCCTCTGTGTGTAAAAGCGTCTGTGTGTAAAACCGTCAGTGTGTAAAAGGGTCTGTTGTGTAAAATCTTCTGTGTGTAAAAGCCTCTGTGTGTAAAAGCGTCTGTGTGTAAAGCGTTTGTGTGTAAGAGTTTCTGTGTGTAAAGATTTCTGTGTGTAAAAGCTTCTGTGTGTAAAAGCGTTTGTGTAAAAAGCGTTTGTGTGTAAAAGTTTCTGTGTGTGTGCAATCTTCTGTGTGTAAAAGCCTCTGTGTGTCAAAGCTTCTGTGTGTAAAATCTTCTGTGTGTAAAAGCTTCTGTGTGTAGGTTGCGTCTGTGTGTAAAACCGTCAGTGTGTAAAAGAGTCTGTTGTGTAAAATCTTCTGTGTGTAGAAGCCTCTGTGTGTAAAAGCGTCTGTGTGTAAAGCCGTCTGTGTTCAAAAGTTTCTGTTGTGTGAAAGTTTTTGTGTGTAAAAGCGTCTGCGTGTAAACGCTTCTGTGTGTAAAAGCTCCTGTGTGTAAAAGGGTCTTTGTTAAAAGTGTCTGTGTGTAAAAGTGTCTGTGTGTAAAAGCATCTGTGTAAAGGCGTATGTGTGTAAAAGCTTCTGTCTGTAAAAGCTTCTGTGGGTAAAAGCTTTGTTTGTAAAAGTGTCTGTGTAAAAGCGTCTGTGTGTGAAAGCTTCTGTGTGTAAAAGCTTTTGTGTGTACAAGCGTCTGTGTGTAAAAGGGTCTGTGTGTGAAAGTGTCTGTCTGTAAAAGCTTCTGTGTGTGAAAGCTTTTGTGTGTAAAAGCTTCTGTGTGTAAAAGCTTCTGTGTGTAAAAGTGTTTGCGATGCAAACTATTGTCTTGCACTTCTGCTATTTTGTCTTAATACTACTCTTCTCGACTGCCTATAACACATCTTTAATATATTGTTTCTAAATGTTTCTAATATGGTGTCTCCATACTAACAAGAGAAGACCCTGCTCCTCTACGCTCTCGGGCCACCCGTCGTCTAGTTTTTATCCCATAGAAATAACCAGTAGTTCACTAATAGCCATGGCCATACAAGATCGTGCCCCCCTAGTTATAAGTTGGTTTATAATCCCATTAACTATAGTTATATCTGCCATAAACCATAGTTATATGAACCAACTTAGCTATCATAAATCAGCTGTAAATCCCATGAAATCCCCATGTTCCTATGGTTTTTTCTACGATTTTTCCTATGGGGGCACCACATTGTAAGTATGTGTGTTCTTTTCTTTTCGGGGGAGTGTTTTTTGTGATCTTTGGAAATCCGGAAACTCCTCGGATCATCGGATCGTGATGTTACTGGAGTTATTGGAGTTAGTTCAGCCTCTAAACCTATATGAAATATGCTCCATGTATGTTATATTTACTAGGTCAATCTTAGATGGGTACTTTCATCCTTTAGTCACTAATGATATCAATGGGATTATCTAATCGATTTCTGGTTGGTGGTTTGGAACATTTTTTTATTTTTCCATACATTGGGAAGAATCATCCCAACTGACTTTCATGTTTTTCAGAGGGGTTGAAACCACCAACCAGACATATATTTATCTACAGAACCGGGTGATTTTGTTCAGGCAAATGTGGGTAAATCTTCCAGCACCATTCGTTGCATATGGGAAATGAATAAATCACGAATCAGGGACTTACTAACCAGGATACTAACCCCTTAAGAGCTGTGGGATGATCCTCCGGAATAACAAAAAATCCATGGGAGATGCCCTGCAATCAAAAGTGGCTTGCTGGAAAATCCTCAATGAAAAACGGCAATGCCAGTTGTAAATGATGATAAATGGCTATAAACGGGGCGATCATTCCATAAATGGTGTTATTTCAGTGACTTAGAACTGGTATTGTGGGCCATAACTGTAGTTATAGAGGTTATAATCCAACTTTTGGATGTGAATAACTGTACAGGATGGTGCCCCCCAGTTATGTTTGTTTGTTTTTAACCCCCATTAACTAGTTCGTTATATCTGCCATAAACCATAGTGAAATTCGAGTTATGTTCACCAACTTAGCTATCGTTTGGGGGTCCCACCTTGTAGAAAGCTCCATTTTTCATGGGGCAAAACGCCCAGGTCGCCACATAAAAACCGAAACGTCTCAGGATCCGTGACGCGGAAAGGTTCCTGGTCTGCTACCTGGACTCCAGGCGAGGGATCAGGGTAGTGATGGAAAAGGTGGTGCCCCATAGGACAAATGTGATATAACTAGTTGACTTCTAACTTGGTTAACTATGGTTTATGGGGAATAGTGGTTTTCATGGATAGTTTTCATGATGGTTAATGGATGATGGTTAGGAATGGTTAATGATGGTTAATGATGGTTATTTTTAACTCTATGGCTATGGATCAATACCATTTCTACAATTTCTTAAGGGATGAACATCCAGAAATCCCAGGAATATTTTGATGTGAGCAGAAGGGTTTTGACATGGGTTCAAAGACCCATCCCCAGATGGAAAAAAACTGTGAAAATGAACTGAATGAAGCAAGAAACCATATGGAATTATTTATTGATTTATATTATATAGATTTATATTAAATTTATATTAGAATTTTATGAGATGTGAATGGGTTTGTCTGAAAATATCGTACCTCTTAATCCACAACGGTTAGTCATCATTTTCTCCACTAAATAGTTATTTTTAGAAGGTATACACCATTCAGACAGACCCATATGGATTTATATTCGATTTGTAATTTACAAGGTGGTGCCCCAGTTCGTTAGCTAAGTTGGTTTGTATATTGGTGAATTCTGTGTTGATTAGGGGGATATAAGTGTGCTTAGATATCTGGTTAGGTAGATATATCTATAGTTTGCTAAGTTGGTGAAAGTAACTAGGTGAATTAACTATGGTTTCTGGTAGATATATCGAACTAGTCAAAGAGGTTTAGAAACCAACAAACATAACTAGCGGGGCACCGCCTTGTAGATTACCCAAATCCAGGGTTGCTTCGGGATTTTGTGGGTAACCCTGGTAATGGCTACTTTAATGCTTTAGTATTTTGCTTAAAAGCGAAAATTGGAATATGTTCTACAAGGTGAGCACCCCCACAAAATATGTTTTGTTAGTTTGCTTGAAAAACAAACGTGAATACTATAGTGATGTCTCCCATAAAACATAGAATTCACCAATTTACGAAGAACTTTGACATATCTTTTGGGGGCCTCACCTACTTGTACGAACAGTTTTTTCAATCTCATCCCCCAGGTCATTTGGTTGGACATCCCCATTTCAGACCACAACAAAGGGGTTGCTTAATGTTAGGGGATTTGGATTATGAGCAATATTATGTACATCATTTATATGCCTACAATGCGGGGCCCTCCAGTTATAAGTTGGTTTGTAAAGCCCATCAACTCTAGTTATAAGTACCATAAACATCCATAAACCATATATAGTTATTGTAGTTATAAATCAGCGTAGCTATCCTTTGGGGGCCCCACTTTGTAGGGTTTATGGTAGAGATATATGTTTTCCAGTACTCTCTGGTAAACGTTTACAGTTCGCGAACTTGAAAATGGTCATTTAGAAATCGTTGATTTACCATTAATCATCTAAAACTGCTATTTCCGGCCTTAACCTTTGGTAAACATACAAAAAACCATTGAAAATGGCAATAGAAATAGTGGATTTACTCATTAAACATGGTGATTTTCCGTAGTTCCGACGGGATGGAACCACTTGCCATGTTTCACCAGCTTGAAAAAAGAGAGCAACCAGTAGGCGCAGTTCCAATGAAATAAGCGGATAGAAAAAACAACTGCTTGGTGGTTTGGAACCATGGAATTTTATGAGTTTCCATTCAATTGGGAATTTCCATCCATCCCAACTGACGAACTCATATGTTTCAGATGGGTTTTGAAACCACCAACCAGACAACAACCCAACTTGAGCCATTAAAAATACCCTTGTTGATTAGTTACTTACTATAGGGACTTTTACTACCTAATTCACTGGGGATTATGATAAGCCATAGGATTGGGAGACCGTTTTCAACCAACTAGTATAATGAGATGGGATAGGGGTATTTTTAATGGCTCACTTACCGTTGTATGTTATAATTGATAGAGGATAATAACCTCTATAAAATGGATATCATACTGTAACTCTATATAACTCAATATGAGTAGATAACCATACAATGTGGGGCCCCCCAGTTATAAGTTGGTTTATAATTCTCAGAAACTAGTTCATTATTTGCGTACCATAAACCATAGTGAAATTGAAGTTATGTTCGCCAACTTAGCGATTTCGTAAACGGGGGCCCCACTTTGTATATATCTTATATAATGTAATTTCATCTACCCCTGGGAAGCACCCCTTGCCACTGGTGGATAATCATATATCTAGGTATAACCAACTCTAAACCCATACTATAACCTTACAAGTATGAGTGGATAACCATATGGAGGTTTCCTAAAATAGGGGTACCCCTAGTTATCATCCTTTTCAGTCGAAATTTCCATGAAATAAACCATCCAGCGAGCTTGGGGACCCCCATTTATGGAAACCTCCATATTTATTTCAATGGGAATTCCAGGAACCTAAAATGGAGGTATATACTGTACCATATGTTTGGCCATATTTTGGGGGTATATCCCCTGACATAGGCCTGAAAAATAGGCCTTACATATGGTAGGTACCTCCAATAAATCGGTTCCTGTTGCATGGCCATTGATTATAAGTACCTTTTAAGGGGTAAATAATAACGACCTCACTGCGACCTCACTGGAAATCATAGTTAGTAAGGGGAATCATCCCCAAATGGCCTTAATTCAGGTTGATGAATTATTATAATTTACGCAGATATTTATTTAAGCCGAACTTTTGGAGCTTAAAATCCCCATAGTTATACCCATAAATCCGGCACCCTCGAGAGCTGCACCTTTGCGGCGCGTTAGGTGACCTTCGGCACGCGTTGCTGGGTTGGTCCTACGAAGCGCCGGTGGTTGACACCAAGACCTTCAAGTTGCAGCCCAACCAGGAGGCCGGAAAATTCCCCATGAAAAATGGAGGTTTCTACAGGAACAACTGTACAACCTCCAAAAGTTGGGTTATAATGCTTATATAACGGTTATAACCTCTAATAACTACAGTTATGGCCCAAAATACCAGTTATAAGTCAGTGAAACAACACCAGTTACGGAATGATAACCCCATTTATGGCCATTCATAGCGACCCCACAGTTATGGCCCAACTAACAGTTATTTTGATGGGAGTATAATGATGTATACAACCAATTATAGTTATAGGAGTTATTTCAGTCCATTTCGAACTGTTAATGGCCATAACTGCACTGTGACCTCGCTGGAATGATGGTGAATGTATCTAGAGAAATTATAATCCCGATATTTTTTGCGAACTTTTCAGGTCAATGAATTATTGTAATTTACCCAGGTAACCTGCCAGCGCTTTTCGGGTTTTTCAGCTTGAAACATGGCGATGTGCTGCGACAGAATGGGATGGGAATTTCAGGGTACCCAACCATCATTTTTGGGTGATATACACAATGTGGTGCCCCCGTTCGATAGCTAAGTTGGTTTATAACTCTAATTTCATTAGGACTTATGTTAGATATATCGAACTAGTTAATGCTCACGCCGCCTCGAACGACCCCAGGCGGTTTGCCTCACGACTTCGGATGTTCTCACGTCAGGTAGAAGTTTTGGGTGTCAACGCCGCTAAGAGGCCATGTGCGTGTTGTGATTTTGGGGGGGGTGGGGTGGGCTAATAACGTTCATTGCTGTGCGTTCTCTTACACTTCTGCACATACGTCATGCTACGTTGCTGTGCGTTCTCTTACACTTCTGCACATACGTCATGCTACGTTGCTGTGCGTTCTCTTACACTTCTGATGGTGTGGGGTGGGGTGGGGGGTGGGATGTTAACGTTCCTTGCACTTCGTACATTACATGTTGCTACGCTGTAGAGATCTCTGGGAGCGATCTTGCCCGTGTGCTACATCTACGCGGTGCTACGTTGTTGTCGCATTTTGTAGCGTTCTGGCACGTGTGCTACATCTACGCGGTGCTACGTTGTTGTCGCATTTTGTAGCGTTCTGGCATGTGTGCTACATCTACGCGGTGCTACGTTGTTGCTAAGTTATTGTGTTACCTTGGTGTGGAGATGCAATGTGGCCAAGGATGCGAGTTTGAAGAACTTGGCACGTTGGCAAAGACTTGCAAGTTAAAAATACAAAAACTTCGTTTTTTTTTAATGTATGGGGACAAAAAAAGAATGCTTCGACCAATGTAAATTCATGAAAACGACTACAAAGTCATGCAAATACCAATAGAAATGCAAGTCATGTCAAAATGCGAATGTCACAAAACCCTGGAAGGGTTGCAAAACTGGAAACTGAGATGCTGGAAAAAAGGTCAAATTGCGCGGGGTCATTGCGGGCGGCGTGACCTAGTTAATGATAGCTAAGTTGGTTTAGAACTTTAATTTCACTAGGACTTATGGTAGATATATCGAACTAGTTAATGGGACTATAAACCAACTTATTAAACTGGGGGGGGCACCACTTTGCAAGGAACATATATCGGACTACTGTAACGGAAGCGATACTGGAACTGGGAAGATCTGTGAAATCCTTGGGGAATGCGTCTTTTCAGTGACACATCTTTCTGTTCTGGCTCGGGTACAGTTATGGCCATGGCTATTAGTTATAACTTGTTTTTTCAATGGGATTATACATTCTATAAATGGGGTTTTCTTAGTACTTATAACTGGTATAATTCGGGCCTTAACTGTAAGTCTTGGGGCTTCCAAAATCATCCAACAACAGTTTAATGTCAACAAACACAAAACGATAACGGCTGTTTGACTAGGAGGGTACCATTTAAGTATCAGATGAAATGACTATTGGAGGAGTACCCCCCTAATTTTCATAAACCATGGTTTAGCAAATTCCGGGGTTGACATGATCAGTATATTTCAAGCACCATGTTTCAGTGGGGAATGCGCTATGCATTTAGATCTTGTGGGTTCACAATTTCTTTGCTTCATTATCCCTGCAATGTGGGCCCCCCAGTGATGTTTGTTGGTTTAGATTCGCCCCAGCAACTATAGCTATAAATGCAATAAACCATAATGAAATTGGACTTATGTTCACCAACTTAGCTATCGTAAACGGGGGCCTCACATTGTGACTTCTATGTTGAGAAAGCAACAAGAATTGCGGACCGAGATTTTATGGGATGGGCCCTTTACAGAGCGAAAAAAATCACCATTTGTAAGTTCGGTAAATCAAGGTTTTCTACGGGCAATGGCTTCAAGTTCGCGAGCGGGTATATAAATTACCAGAGGGTATAAATTCTATTTACAGTTGATTTAGCTAAACAAATTTCCCATTGAAATGCACATGTTGATACCAGGAATTCTGGTATTTCTATGTATTTCTTGGGGATATGGATCTTCGTTACACCCAAACGCGCCATGCCAGCCATGCAACTGGGCGCCTGAGGCCTGTCTCCAATTGCAAGCGCCTTTCCGTGGAGTGCCCAAGTTCCTTGGCTCCCCAAAAAGAAGCTGAGGCCTCCTCGGCAACCTCACCGACGGTGGTGAAAGCTTCGTCTTTGATGGAGGCCATCACCTTGCAGGAGAACAGAGCTAAAGTGGACTTGGAAGCGTTCCTGCTGGAGTTCGGGCCTCTGAAAGAGGTGAGTGGTGGGAAAGGCAAGGGCCCACGTCGGGTTCTGACGCTGACTGTGGCCGATTCCCAAATGCTTGTCCAGGTTGCTCTTTGGAGCCCCGTAGCAGAAAAATCGGAGCGGACCATTACCGAGGCTTTTGAAAACGTGAGTGGGGCTGACCAGTATCCCAAGCTTCGGTTCACCAATCTCGAGCGTGTGGTAGTCTGCCGGGAGCCAGGCTTGGTGGTCAAGTTTCAGTCCACCCGGGCGACTACGGTGTCCCTCAGTCCAGCAGGCCAGCTTCGAATCAACCCAGCGCCCGAGTTGGTGCTGTCTCGCTTTCGGGGGCTGAATGTGCCGGACGTGAATGCCAATTTGATGGGAGTGTTCTACTCAAATTTTCCATTGTTTTCCCATTGTTTTACGTGATGTTCCCTCATTTTTTCCATTGTTTTTCTCATCATTCTCCCCTCAGATCAGAGGACGGACCAGGGGAGAATCGATACCCCACCGTCACCCAATTGGCACCTGGTACATAACCCTGAAAAAGTTCACCTGCGTCCGCCTTTTTTACCACCTAATTTCGTGATTTAGTGGCCGTTAGGAACGCTCTGCCCCCAAACCCCCTAAACTCACTTCGGTCGCAAAAAAAACTTCGCCTAGCCTATAGCGGCTGGCTCTCGTGAAAAAACAATTTTCCGCAACCCTCCCCGACCACATCCCCAAATACTTACTTGGCAGGCCACAAGAACTAATGGTCCCACATCGGAGCCTCAATTTTACTTGGCATCATTTTACCCTCACCCCATTCTTTCCACCGTTTTTCCTCGCGTTTTAATCAATTTTCCAAGCGTTCTACTCAAATTTTCCATTGCTTTCCCATTCTTTTCCCATTGTTTTACGTCATATTCCCTCATTTTTCCCATTGTTTTTCTCATCATTTTCCCCTCCATTGCAATCTCCCCAAGTCCAGCTCGGAGGGCGGACCAGGGGGGAATCGATACCCCACCGTCACCCAATTGCCACCTGGTACATAACCCTAAAAAAGTTTACCTCGGTCCACCTTTTTTACCACCTAATTTCGTGATTTTTGATCCGTTCGGGGCGCTCTGCCCCCAGACCCCCTAAACTCACTTTGTTCGCAAAAATAACTTCGCCTAGCCTAGCGGCTGGCTTTCGTGATATACTTTACTGTCATGCTATAAAATACTATAAAAAGTTCTCTTTACAGGCAGCAACATCAGCAAAGTGTGACGGTTGTTGTCCTGAGGCCGAAGGGTGTGTTGCACACACCGGTTCGGCAAGTACAAAAGATCTGGTCGACACAGGTATATACATATATAAGCTATCTAATGTATATATATATAAATAAGTAATTTTACAATATATAATATATAATATATAATATATATTTAATATATAAATTATTTTACAATATATAATATATAATATACAATATATAATATCTAATATTATATATATAATACATAAAATACAATATAAAATATATAATATTTAATACATAGTATATAATATATAATATTTAATAAACTATAATATATAATATTTAACATACAATAAAATATATAATATACAATATATAAAATATATAGTATACAATATATAGTATACAATATATAATATATAATATTTAATATAGAATATATAATACATAATATATAAAATATAATAATATATATATATATACAGGTACTTGGCTGATATACGTGTCCGCAATGAGGGAAGTTGGTGGCTTTTCCAATTCCACTATAAATGACCATATCCAATAGCTATGTTAAATTACCAAGAGGGTAAATACCGATCACTATTGATTTTACCACCCAAAACCTTGGATTTCACCAGGAAA